>JAWDGP010001755.1:345000-512500 GCA_033675545.1 Elysia crispata
ATCTCATTTCTACAACTGCCTACCTTGTTGTTAGAAATACTTTCCACGACTCATCTTCGTACGTAAAACTTAAGGCAACAATTACGGGCTTGGTCTTTGATAGTTTCCAAATATAAAAGGCTGAACATGACTTTTTGCGCAAGATCCTTTTAAAGTTCGCCCATACTAAAAAATGACAAACGCCAATATGCTACGACAACATTTATTTCTTACCATCATACTTAGGGAATCGAGATATGAAAAAAAAAACATATGTGCGCATAAAATGCTATGTCCTTACCTATCTCCATTCTTTGTACGCAATGCCCATATATATATATATATATATATATATATATATATATATATATATATATATATATATATATATATATATATACTAGCTGTATACCCGTTCAAAGAACAAGTTGAGTATGATTAGAAATACAGCAGACTCACCTCTTTGAAGATGAAGAGATGTTTCTCTATAGGACTTCTTCTAAACCACATTCCAAGCCTGTCTATCATTTGACAGGGTGGTTATTGAGTCCTCTCTCACGTTCTAAATAGGGCTAAATAAAACATTCCGTGCTCGAAATGGGCTGCCGCAAGTCTAGGCCAATAAAAGTGTTTGGCCTTTGGCCTTTGAAAGAAAGGTCGCAGAGAGAAACTGTTTTCTTTAAAAAAAAATGGGAATGTTGTAACGGTATAAGTGGTATTCTGGGTACAAGAAAACGCTGCCCTGAATGGGACCCTATAGCTACTTCTACTTCGACGGTGTTTCTATTGCACCTATGAACGATGGATCTGGTGATATTCATCAGTTCTGGTGGTTTGATTGACCGAAGAATCATCACTGGCATACCAAACTTCAACTGTAAATATGGGATGAAAGTCCTGATACTTCTATTAGAGTTACAAAATTCAGCAGGAAACGGGAAAGCTTGCTCTTCAACTACTACTGCATTGTTTGCGGTGTATATATGTCTCGGGTTTTTTTTCAGTTAAAAGTTTATTTATTTGACTCACACAGTCATTGTAAATGCAAGAATTGATCTTTGTATGAGCCAAGTATGATCGACATATTTGACATCAATTTCAGGGTATATTGGTATTGCTATTCACTGCAAGTGCTCCGGAGCTGTGAAGAGAATTAAAATATGGTGGATATTCAGCTTCTGTCCCACGACTGTCAAGCCTCAGGAGTTTATCTGCAAAAGCCCTGGCACCTGCCTTTGCGTGTAGCGCCACTCGCATGTTCGTTCCCAGCTTATATTTTTGAACTAAGCTCCAAACAGGGGATAATTTTAAGCAGGCGTCGACAACATTTACTCTTTTTCCTTATTTGATAACAGGCAGAATTTGACCAAAATCTACATAAAAAAGCGTCAATAGCTTTCTCATCACTTCTGTGGATGATCGAATGTCTCGAAGTGTTCGATCTACAGCTTCAACTACTTTCCTATGAAGAAGTGTTGCTTCATCAAAAATCAAGAGATATGCTTCTTGAAGTACTCCTGACAGAGTTTTACCTTTTTTCTAATCATGCATACATGTATCTCCGTATTTCTGATGTTTAGTGGTACTTTGAAGGTGCTATGTAAAGTTTTTCCTCCTGCAAGAAGAGTGGCTGCTAGTCCTGTGCTTGCTGTAGCGATAATAATTTCACTTTTCGCACGTTGTGAAGCCAAATTAATGAGTTCAATTAGAAATGTCTTTTCGCAGGAGCATCCAAAATGCAAAAGCCGCCTCGATCATCTTCAATTTTCTTTATAACGCCATGATAGGTGTGAGCTTGTTTTGTGGTCAAGTGTTGCAAATTAGATTCAGTTCTGCGTTGCTGGCTTACACGGGAATAGTCTGATTCTCTTGAACATTCTTGGCCCGCTCTTTCATTGCTTCTCTTGTTGGCAAAGGTAAACCATTAGTTGCCAATGATGATCTATTAATTATGGAAATAATGTCTTATAAATTGGGAATAGCCATCTTATATGCAGCTTCTTCAGTAAGCTGTAATGCGTGTATAAAATCTTCATTCATTTCATGTTGAAACTCCTGAGTTCTATTGCAGTGGATGTAGATGTCTTAGTTAAAAAAAGGACAGACATGTTTCTCAAAATCTGTGGACCCTGGCTACAGATGCTCTTGTAAGTTTAGGTGGTGCTTATTGTCATCCTCCAAACGACCACGGGCGAAATGTGCCTCTCTGTATGTTATGACCTCGACCTTTTATAGCATTTCAAAGGACGAAGGTCTCTGAACTGACAACAGGAATAAACGCAGGTAAAAACAACCCCCTTGTTTTGGGCAAACTAATGTGTATATGCGTCCTGTAGTGGAAGTCTCATACACCCCTGCTTCTACTTCTCTCCACGTTTTCCTCTTTGCCAAGTCTTAGCTGATGCATTCCACGTGTAGTACTTTGGAATGTCTATGTACAGTATTTTACTGGCAAAATCATCAGAGGGCCAAAAAGTTGATAAAACTAGTCAGTGCAGTCGCTGGTGGTTCACCGTTTGGAGCTTGCTGATTTGTAGATTCTTTGAATTTCACTCTTTGAAGGTTTTCTTGGTGTACTTTGTAGATGCACGACTATCGTTCAGTGAGCGGCATTTCAAATATACGCCAAGCAGCTTCTGTACTTCTAATGTATCTTGTGTTGATAAAATTGGGAATGTCATCGACCCGATCTTCTCGTCGAATGCGAAATGTTGCCTGATCTGCTTCTTTATGCATATTCTTTAAAACGTATTTGGTACTCTTTAAAGAGACGCATATCTCAACATTTACATGACATTCAATTGTCCCAAAAGCCGAAGATTGAAAGGCACGATCCAGCTTTTGTCAATTGTAACTTCTAATCCAGCAGCTTTTTTCACACCACTATTGCCTCTACTCTGACCATCACAACGGTTGTGTTTTGGATAGCTGTCTGTTCCCATTTCTGCATTTTGTGTGGCGTTTAGGGAAGTTTTTTTAACACTTTCTGTTATTCATTTTACTGCGGTATGATCTATTGACTTCCTCACCCTGTATAGGTGCGTACTTTTTGGGTAGCGCATCGACTTAGATCTATATTGACTTTTTTTTTATTTAGCTGTATAATGTTTGTATTTCAGGCCGAAGAACTTAGTCTTGTTTGTTGAACATAGTTCGCGCTGTGAGAAAAGTATCCTTGATTGTTCTGGAATGTCCCACTTAGCACTAGCATTATGATGGTGTTGTGCATCTTGTTATGGGAAACGTCCCAGGTGCTCGAAATCTAGATGATCCTGATATGACAGCCATGGTTGGAGCTGTAACGAGAAGGGCCCAAGCAAGACAGGATATCCGGCATAAACAGCTTATAAAACCAGATACACCAAAGCACACAGGAGTGGATCGGGGGGAGCTGATCCGACTCCAGCAAGATGATGAAGCCATCAAGAGGATGGGCGAGACAGCTATATCTGAAAATCGTGCGGGAAGAACATCATTCTTCGAGAAAAGAGATGGGATCGTGTACAGAGTCTATAATGAAACGACTCGGGAGGGGCTAACGTATAAAAAATCGTTGTCTAAGAAAGCCTGAGGAAGTACGTGATGTCAGTAGCCCATGATATGATCACCGGAGGTCACCTTGAACTAAAAAAGACCAGGGAGAAGATAATGAGTAACTTCTAATATCCTGGCATGTGCAAGGACGTGGCCAGATACTGCCGCCCGTGTGATATATGTCAGAAGACGGTGAGCAAGGGAACAGTGCAGAAGGCCCCAATAGAGAACATACCAGTGGTGGATGTCCCTTTCAAACGTATGGCTGTGGATCTAATTGGACCGATAGAACCAGCAAGTGAAGTGGGACACCGATAAATTTTGACGCTTGTAGATTATGTTACACGGTCTTCAGAAGCTGTCCCGCTGAAGAGACAGTAGCTGAGGCGCCCGTGGATCTATACGGTCGCCTCACTGTCCCAGAAGAAATCCTAGTGATCAGGGAACACAGTTCTCAGATTGCATGAAGGAAGTATGCAGGCTTTTTGATGTCATACAGTCTACGACTACACCATATCACCTGATGTGTAATGGCCTGGTAGAGAAGTTCAACGGCACGTTAAAGAAAATGTTGAAGAAGCTGTGCAATGAGAGGCCAAAACAGCGGCACCGATATATCTTTGTGTATAAGGAAGTACCTCAGGATTCAACTTTCGAGCTTACGTATGGCAGGACTTTAAGAGGACCCATACACAATCTACGGAGACTACGGACCCAACACATTGATGAACAGGAAGTGAAGTCAAGCTATCAGTACGTGCTGGACCTACGGGAACGTCTCAACGACACATTAAAGCTAGCCAAGGAGCAGCTTGAATCGTCTCAAGTGAGGCAGAAGAAATACTTCGACAAGAAAACGAAGGCTAGGAGTTTCAGTCCTGGCGACAAGGTGTTAGTCCTCCTCCCGACTGACACAAACAAGCTGTTAGTATAGTGGAAAGGACCGTATGATATTATCAACACAGTGGGTCCTAATGATTACAAAGTCAAGGTTAATGGAAAGGAAAAGACTATGCATGCAAATCTTCTCAAGAAATGCCTCTCAAGAGATGACGAAACTAGTTCAAGAACACGCGAGATGATCTCAACGTTCCGTCGTATGGCTGTGGTTGAGGACTACGAGGCAGATAATGGACATAATCAAGATTTTGACCGGTGATGAACCAGACTCCGAAGATCTACATGAGACTGGTGCCTGGGGACGGTAGGAAGATGCTACGAATGTCAAGTTCAGTGAAGCCTCACGTCTGACCAAAACTTGGAGCTGCTGTTGATGGTCGAGAGATCAGCGAGATATTCTCAGATCGTCCAGGCGCACTAATCTGACTGAACACCAGATCGACCTGACTTTTGACGTACCTGTACGTCAGATGCCGTATCCTGTACCATTCGCCCTGCAGCCTTCACTCAAGAAAGAGCTACAGCAGATGGAGGACCTAGGGATCATACGCAAGAGTTATTCACCATACGCATCGCCTGTCGTCGTCTTGAAGAAGAAGGATGGGAGTAATTGTAAGTGCATTGATTTCCGACGTCTCAACAAGATTACGGTCACCGACCCTCAACCCATTCCTTCGCCAGTGGATTTTTTATTGGAATGAGTGAAGACAAGTAATTCCCCAAGCTCGACTTAACCAAGAGTTAAGTGTGAGGCCTTCAGATGTCCACAAGACTGCTTTCGCGACGATGGGTCAACACTACGAATTTCTGCGGATGCCATTCGGGATGGTAAACTCCGGCATGACCATGGCACGAGCAGTGCGACGATTTCGGGAGGTAATGGATAACGTGATAGACTACATCGATGATTTGCTGGTGTATACCAAGACGTGAGAGGAACACTTGGAAGTCTAGGAGGAACTCTTCAAGCGTTTGAACTCGACCGACCTAGTAGGGAGAACAACAAAGTGCGAACTAGGAGCAACACAAGTCGACTTCCTAGAACACCGCATTGGAAGGGGGACGGTTGGACCAGGACTGCAATGTTGAGAATGTGACAGACGTAACGAGACCGACCACCAAGAAAGAGATTAGATCCTTTTTTAGGTAAAGTTGGTTATTATCAACCATTCACACCTAACTTTACTTATCTTAATAAACTTTTCATTTACAAATCAGACAACTGTCAAATGTTATCTTTCACATTGTCTCTTTCTTTGTTGTTCTATTGTAATCATGATGGTTTATGTAAAATAAAACTTTTTTTTTGAGAAAGTAGATGAAGTTATTGAGGTGACAGAGAGTCGGTATCCTGGGTCTCACACAATGTGGTCTGAACGGTTCAAGCCAGTTACCGTGGGATAAGGCACGCTACATAGGAGCAAGGCGGAACCCCATCGAGATCTAGATCTAGGTCTGTGCTGTTCTACTTGAGCCTAGAGATAAAGAGTTAAAAACGAATTCAACTAGCATATATATAAATATGTATATATATATACATATATATATATATGTATATATATATGTATATATATATACATATATGTGTGTGGGTATATATATATATATATATCGAGAGAGAGAGAGAGAGAGAGAGAGAGAGAGAAAGGGAGAGAGATAGAAAGAGAGAGAGAGAGAGAGAGAGAGAGAGAGAGAGAGAGAGAGAGAGAGAGAGAGAGAGAGAGAGAGAGAGAGAGAGAGAGAGAGAGAGAGAGAGAGAGAGTACAAATCATTTGATAGGTTTCAATTGAGTATCAAGTTTGCTGGTATTGAAGAATGAATTTATATAAATTAACTTAACAGTCTATAGTTTCAACCTGCGGGATGGAGCTTTCTGATTTCTGTTGTGTTTAGGTTTTTTTTTATTTATTTTGTTTATCAAGAGAGACTTCTCTTGACAGTTCAACAGTGTGATCATATTTTATGTTCTTGTCTGTTGTTTGATGGGCCCGTCTAGTTGAGTGCTCCGCAGTCAGATTACATTCACAGTAACCTGTGATTGGAGTCTGACTTTCCTCGACTTTCCTCGACTATTGGTTCTTCATTAACAGTAACGGACCCGCACTGCTTTTGAATCGTAAACATTCGTCGATGGAATCAGTAATTTTTTGTTCAACGTCAAAAACTATAATGGCATATACATTGAAACTGTATTAGTTGCTGTTTAGCATTTAAATCGGTATATTTGTAGGTTTATCTAAGATCTGTTAAAATATATGAAGAGTCATTCTAATGTTTTTATTTGCGAGTTTTCTTCCTTCTTATTTTCTTCTTCCTTTTGTCTATTCTTTCCAAATTTATGCCCTGAGTAGAAGTAATTTATCTGTAAAGATTATTTGACAATTTGTCGTCTTACTGATGTTGTTTTTATGATATGTTTTTTTTTCATTGTACTTTTTACCCGCAGTAAAATTCTCTATAGTGGAGCCTTTTCAATGTATCAGGGAAGATATTCTCGTGATTCTGATTTAGCTTTACCATCATTTATAAATACTTCGCAAGAGCAATCAATTTGTTAAAACATTCATTCTAAAATGGGATTTTTTTCTAGTTAAGAATAGATTTAATATTTGATGCTACATAAAATTTAGTATCTTCCCCCAAGAAGAAAAATTTTATATGTAATAGTTTTACTTGTCTAATTTCCAGAAATGAAAAATTCCGTGAAGATTCAACATTAGGGCAAACAAGTCCTTCTGTTTAACATCTGAGAGGCTTGCTCTGGTTTGTTCCCTAATGGCTTGATCCTGTGACTGGAGTGTTTTCAAAGATCGTAGCGTTACCAACTTCCAACTCCAAGACTTATGATTGTTTTTTTAGGGTTGCCTAGATTTTAAAACGTAGGTATTGTAGCATATATCCAATTAATAAGAAACACAGTTTGAACCTTTGGGTTTTCTGGTTTTATTAAATTATTAAGTATCATCCGACTGTGTCGAGATATAAGTCTGAACTGAGAAAGTAAGCTCTTGGTCTCCTCAACGTCTCTGTGGTGAGCTCTATTCACAACCTCGGATGTTAGTCTTTATCATTGTCCAAAATAAGTCCAAACGCCACACAGGCCCCCCAAAGACTGACACCGTAAGAGTCACTGGTACCGCATAGGCGATCGAATAGTGCGACCTGTACGCGAAGACATCTGAACAGCAGGGCGCGACATAGCTTGCTGATGCTTAGAGGCGGTGCTTGAGTCTGATGGATGACTGCGTGAGGGATGACTCTGATTGGCTGGAGGGCGACCACGTGGAGGAGGTTTAGCCAGTATGACCGGTTGAAATGGATCGAAAAACGCTGGCTTGATGCGATCGACTGAGATTCGTTTAGCGCGACCGCCAATGTCTATGAGGAAAGTTTTGTCCCCTGGAGTCAGAACTGCGTAAGGACCCGAATAAGGCCTCTGTAACGGCCCTTTAGTGCCATCTCGTCGGACGTACACATGTTTTGCGGCTAACAAAGATGGGGACAAGTAGGGCCCAGCAGAGGTGTGATGGGAGGCCGGACGAGGTGCATAAAGTGGGATGTTCAGCCTGAAATTCAGCAGCAAGTCATCCATAGATTTTGCAGATTTAGGTGGAACTAGTTCACCTGGGATTGTCAAAGGCTCACCGTAAACAAGCTCTGCTGAGGAATAACCTAAGTCTTCTTTTGGTGTGGTTCTGAGCCCGAGAAGTACCCAAGGTAGTTCTTCTACCCAATTTGGACCGGTGAGACGGGTTTTAGAGCTGTCTTGAGAGTTCGATGAAAACGTTCGATCATCCCATTTGCCTGAGGATGCTAAGCAGATGTATGGTGAAGCTTGACTCCGAGGCGAGCCGCTATCTCACTCCATAAAGATGATGTGAACTGTGACCCGCGATCTGACGAAATATCTCCAGGGACACCGAAACGAGCAATCCAGCCAGTAATGAGAGCATGCACACATTCGGGTGTTGTAATAGCTCGTAGTGGAATAGCTTCTGGCCAGCGAGTGTTGCGGTCGATAATTGTCAGGAGATATGTGAAGCCAGAAGAAAAAGGTAAAGGTCCAACAATATCAATGTTTATGTGTGAGAATCTTTTCTCAGGTACAGTGAAATGTTCTAGTGGAGCTTTTGTGTGGTTTTGTATTTTCGAACTTTGACAGTGTGACATTCTTTCACCCATCTACTGACCTGCTTCCGCATCCCGTGCCAAACAAATTTGTCTGAGACCATTTTGACGGTGGCTTTGACTTCGGGATGTGAGAGAATGTGAACAACGTCGAACACTGTGCATCTGAAATCAGGACGTGGACGGCCTGTTGAAACGTCACACACAAGCTTTGGTCCTTGCTCGTTCAATCTTGTATTGGTAATCTCCAGGCAAGTGAAGGCTGTCTTGTAAGCTTGTACGTCAATACTAGCAGCTTGGGCTCTAGCCATTGCTATGTAATCTATGCCCAAGGAAACTGCGTTGGTTGTTCTGGAACGAGACAGACAGTCGGCGACGATGTTGTTTTTACCAGAGACGTGTGCTATGTCGGTGCTAAACTCGGAAATGGCAGAAAGATGTCTTTGATGTCGTGCTGACCATAGTTCTGTTGTTTTTGCCATGGCGTGCACTAGTGGTTTATGGTCTGTGTAAATGGTGAAATTCCGTCCTTCAAGCATGAAACGGAAGTGACGAATTGCCAAATGTACTCCAAGTAATTCTCGATCGAAAGCACTGTTTTTTTTTCTGCCTTTCGTAGTTGTCGGCTGAATAAGGCTAAAGCTTGCCCATGACCCTTGTTGAACTGCTCGAGGACGGCGCCAACGGCCACATCTGAAGCGTCAGAAGTAAGAGCTAAAGGGCAGTCAGTGCAAGGATGGACCAGCATTGCTGCATTAGCCAAAGCAGTTTTACCGTTTAGGAAAGCCTGTTTCATCTCTTGTGACCGCACTAGCTCTTGTCGAAGTTTAGATGACTTTAGTGCCCCGTAAAGAGGACTGAGAGTGGCAGCAATTTTAGGCAAAAAACGGTGGTAAAAGTTAATCATACCTAAAAACTCTTGTAGTCCTTTCACAGTTGATGGTTGAGGGAATGTTTGGATGACTTTAACCTTGGCTTGGGTTGGACTTGATCCTTTCTTTGATACTTGGTGCCCCAAGAATTCCAGGGAAGAGACACCGAAAAGACATTTTTCAAGGCGAAATACAAGTTCATGATCTATCAAAACGTCTAAACACAGCTTTTAAGTCATCCATGTGTTCCTTTTCTGCCGAACTTGCTATGAGGATGTCGTCAAGATAAACAAAAGTTGAATCAATGTCCTGAAGGACAGAATCCATAAGTCTTTGAAACGTTTGGGCAGCACTTTTTAAGCCGAAAGGCATCCGCAAAAATTCCCACAGACCAAACGGAGTGATCACTGCTGTCTTAGGAATGTCTTCAGGGGCAACTGGAATCTGATGATAGCCACGAACTAGGTCGATTTTCGAGAAGATAGTCTTTCCTTTAAGGCGGGACGAGAAGTCATGGATATGGGGAATGGGGTACCGATCTGGCGCGGTGACATCGTTTAATTTTCTGTAGTCGCCGCATGGGCGCCAGCTACCGTTTGGTTTGGATACCATATGGAGAGGAGATGCCCACGGGCTGCTTGATTTCCTAATAATGCCCATCTTTTCCATCTCAGAAAACTCCTTTTTGGCTATTGCTAGTCTGTCTGGAGCAAGGCGACGAGCTCGGGCGAAGACAGAACAGTATTTCGTTGGGATGAAGTGATGCACACCATTTTTAACCTCCGCAGTTGAAAATGTTGGTTTCAGCAGATCCGGGAATTCATTTAGGAGCTTTCGGAACTTATTACTTGAAGGCTCGACAAGCGCGAGGTTGGTTGGCGTAACTGTACTGGCATTGCAGGGATTTCCATGAAAATGTGTCTGCTTCTATCAAGCGACGGTTCCTCATGTCGACAAGCAAATTGTGTGTTCGTAAAAAATCAGCGCCAAGGAGCGGGCGGCTGACATCTGCTGCGATGAGCCGAGCTTGGAAATTGCGTTGATCAAAACGAAGACAAACGACGCGAGTACCATAAGTCGTTATGGTACAACCATTGGCAGCTTTTAAAGGAGGTCCTCTGGATCCTGTTTTCTTGTCTAGTTTAGACGCTGGAGTAACAGAAACTTGGGCTTCTGTGTCAACTAGAAAGCACCTTTTAGAAATGCTGTCTGTGACAAAAAGCTGCGTATGTTTGTGGTTCTCTGAAGTTGAAACGGCACAATGTAGCGCTTTAGCGTTTCTCTGCCTGTGATTATGTGTAAAACTTGAATAGCGTTTGCAGGTGCGGTCACAGCGTTGTGCTTTCGACCCAAACCGTCTGTGAAACCAGCAAACTGTGCTCCCCCCTGACGATTCGCTCAAATTACACTCTGGACTGAGTGAGGCCAGAATTCTGTCTGCTTCAAGCGACAACATTCTTAAATCTGTTTTTGGTGAGTTTGCTAGGGGGTCACAAACTTTTTCCGGTAATTGTCGAAAAAATATCTGTTTAAAAATAAAACAGGGTTTATGATCTCCTAACAGAGCAAGCATTGAGTCCATGAGTTCTGAGGGCTTTCTATCGCCTAACCCGCTAAGGTCTAATAACGTATTAGCCCTTTCTGTTTCTGAAAGCCCGAAAGCCGAACATAAAAATGATTTAAGGGCCTCATATTTGTTGGTTAGAGGTGGAGAGGCGATCACTGACAAAGCTCTAGTTGCTATTTGTGAGTCTAGAACAGCTACAACATGAAAGTATCTCGTGTCGTCAGATGATAGGTTGCGTAAGGCAAACTGTGCTTCGTTTTGCGCGAACCATGCCAGTCGTCCAAAAAGTTGGAAGTTTAAGTGCTACTGCCTCGATAGACATAATGAATTGAAATGTCGGAGGCTTAACACTAGATCTAAAAAAAATCCAGATCAACTATCACGTCGGGGTCACCAGTGTAGCATTTATCCAATTAATAAGAAACACAGTTTGAACCTTTGGATTTTCTGGTTTTATTAAATTATTAAAGTATCATCCGACTGTGTCGAGATATAAGTCTGAACTGAGAAAGTAAGCTCTTGATCTCCTCAACGTCTCTGTGGTGAGCTCTATTCACAACCGCGGATGTATACATTTGTCACGGGTTAGTCTTTATCATTGTCCAAGATTTAAAGTCCAAACGCCACAATAGGACTTTTTGAAGAATTTTAAATTAATTATTACCAGCTATAACAGAGAAGTCCCGAACAGCTGGTAATGAAAACAATTATGAAAGACAATGCAATTGCAGAGATAGAAAAATCATGCTTCCGAAAAGGAAACTGTCCCAAAAATTAGTAGTTCACAAAGCTAGTGTCGAGTAAAAGATTCCAAAGAAACAAGACACATAAATAAGAAATACCTAAGATCAATATATATTCTGATTTAACCAAGATATTTCTAACCTTAGACCTTATCATCAAAAAGCAGCACCGACCCTTGACGACCACATTTGGGCACTAAGTAAATCTTACATCAAAACTTCTCATCATGGAAAAACATAAAAAAGCGTATTCATACTCTCATAATAACGAGCAATTGCATCTTATATACAGAGAGCGTACTTGTATAAAAGTTATGCTGTTTTATCAATTCATTTTCTAGGAAAAATAAATTGGAGAGAATGAAGCTATTCATAGGCTCTATAAAATCAATGTACTTAGAATCATGATAAAGACAGGCTACAAATTAGCATTGGAAGTGGACACATCATACTGCATTGTAATGGTGTAGACTTATGTGATTTGCCTCTTAGTCTTAAATCTCCAAAACATTTTATAGCCTACCATTTTTTTCCAATTGAAAAATTAGTTTCCGTTTCAATTTCTTTTTCATGTTCTATGATAAATTTTTCACAACAACATTTTGAAGACACGCAATAATTATAAATAATTATAATATTGTTCTAAAATATTGCCATGGGTGGCCCACACCGTTCGATTCCAATTTTGAAAATAACAGTCTTACAAGATTTTAAAGACTAACAAGAAATTAGAACCACTGAAAATAATCTGGTAGTCAGGAAAGTAATAAATGATATCTTTATCATTATTTGATATTGACTTTCCATCTTTTAAACATATACAACATCCTACAGTCGTGCTTTTGATTTTTTTTACCTGCAAATTTATTTAATACCGAAAGTACAACTAATTTACTTAATTAATCCAAAATACTTCACTGGGCTTTAAAATTTTCAAAGGCTCGAAAAAAATCAGTGCAGCTGACCAAATCATCTTAAAAATATAACAACTAATTTTTATTGAGAGAAATTATGTTTATTCTGCAAATAGTTCCTACTCTGGATTCTCGACTCTCAACCAAGTAATAAGGTAAGATAATTGATGTACCTGAAATAAATAATCTTGTTAATCGTAATTATAATATAGATTTTCTCTCTTTTATCATCGATCAATATGAAATGACTATGGCTATATGGCTATTCAAATTTCGGCGAAGAAGTACCAGAAATCTTTGTCCCTGTGATAAAAGGTGAGATTTAAAAGTAAATATTTTTTGTAAGGTGGGTGCGGTTTTTCACAAAAACTCCATGATGGACTGTTTGATGTAGCTATGACAAACTCTTCTTCTAATTCTAGCGTTTTTTCTGCCTGTTAACAAAAAAGTTGTTCTCACAGCTTTCTCGATATTCTGTTTGAAGCCAAGAGGTGCGAGAAATAAATGCTCTTTCACGCATGTTGGTATTTTGTTAACTGATTCTAGAAGTAAAAATGAAGCATTTACGACTTACCCTGACGTGGACTCTTCACACGACGCATCGCCCGCTCACCTCCCAATACAAGTAGTGTAATATATTGGTGCGCTCGATCCAATCATGTCTCCAAGACTCAAATTATGTATTTGTTGCAGTGGGGTCGGGGTGAACTGTTCAAGTCCACATAAAACTTAAAGATTTGCAAGTCTATGATATGGTCCTTTTTGTGAGAATTCAAATCTTAGTGTTCGATTAGCTAAAAAGATAATGGCTCATAAATCTATTTATCACACAGAGTAAAGATAGTTTTCTGGTTTTTGCTCGAGAATCCAACTAAAGAACGGAAATGGCGTTTTAAGAAGTCAGGAAACAATAACAGTTCATTCAATCCATGTCAACAAAACTCTTCAAGGCAAACAAATTGTAATTTGGCTAAAGCGGTGACCAAGCCCAGCAGATTTTATATCAGTAAAGAAACTCACAGGACAAACTTTTGGAACTTCGTTGGCCTTTTTGAAAAAAAACAACAACCAATTCTGCTCGGTGCTGTATCCGCTTTGCTGTTGAATTTGTCATTGTATATTATGTGAGTAAAAGTAAAACCCTCAAATTCATATAGATTTTAACCCTCAGGATCTTGCCCCCAAACATTCGGGGGTATGAAAAATAAGAAACTTTTTTGGTGATCCTGCCATTACGGTCCAATGATGTCATTACCAGAAAGTTATAAAACGATTTTATACATTGTTTTTTTATCATTTATTACGTATTAATTTTTTTTTTCAAAAGCAAAATTATATGAAAAAATCTCTGTTGCAATCAATCGATCCGTTGTTTTATTGTGTGGTTACATTTTTTTTTTATTAAAAAATACAGTTCAAAACGAGGAGATTTCAAACGTTATTTGAATATCAGTTTAACCTCCACTGGGCAGTAATCGACGCTGCCAGCCTTGAAAGTAGCGGAAATAACGAAGCTTGTTTTAAAAAGCTAAAAGAAAATATTTAAGTGAATCAAGTTGATGTTTCCCTTCCATTAGATGTAAGAATCGTGAAAAGAAGCGAGAGAAAGATAGTTGAAAATATTTGCGTTTTTTTTTTAATACTTAGTACATTAAGAGATGAAAGAAACGCTTCAACTATAAAGTGTTTCTCATTATGCAGATGGAGATTTGAGGGAAATAAGCAACCTTACCTCAAGCCTAGCCTTAGCCAGCAGTCTCTGTTGTGACTAGTTGGTGTTTTCAGAGTCTGGATATTGAACAGAAAATTATGCAGAAAATACCATCGGAGATAACAAATAATAAAGGTGAATGTTGGGTATAATAACAGGATGATTCCCCTTTCAGAAAGAAGCAACTCTGAATGAAAAAGAGATAATCCAAAGAACTTGTGGTGAGGGGGGAGGAGGAAAGGGCTTCAGCTCTGGGCCACTTAACAACTTAATTACTGAACCGACCCCCATACAACCACAAGTTTGTCTTTCTGTCTGTACTTACTTCCACTTGCCTCGCCTTTGTTTCTAGTTTTCCTCTCCTGTCTTCATACTCATGAAAACCTTTTCCAAAAAATTCTTTGTCTTTATTTCCTAATCGTTCCTTCTCTCCTGCTTTTTCTGTCCTGCCCTCGTTCACCCATTTTGGAAACCTGCCAAGTGCTTGTTTCAAGTTAGCCTGACCACTGTGCCGAGTTAAGGCTCATTTCAACAGCGGGTTCTACTCGATAGCCACTAGCACTACAAAAAAAAAATTTTTTTTTTTGCACTAACAAGAACTTTTCGGGGACAATCATTACAGATAGGTTCTATGTTTAGTTCTATGTTGGATTGAGAGAGGAAGCAACAGATAGATTCAGAAGATGCCGGATAAAAAGACAAAAAGGAAGATAACTCGTACCTAGTTTATTTATCCCTTACTAAACTGCATCTTGATGGGAGGGCGAGATTGGAAAGGGAGAAAGGGTGGGTTGAGCGGGAATGCGAGAGAGTCAGAGTAGAGCCTTTTATCCCATGTGTTATGGTCTTAACACATGAAAGATGAAAAAACTGTTTCCTCTGGATATAAGGAAAAAAATCTTTGTATGATAGAACAGAACCAGAATTAAAGTCTCAAAGCATTCTCTCTCTCTCTCTCTCTCTCTCTCTCTCTCTCTCTCTCTCTCTCTCTCTCTCTCTCTTCCTCTCAGTCACTCTATCTATCTATCTCTATCTATCTCTCTCTTTCTCTCTCTTTTCTCTCACTAACTCTTTCTCTTTGTCTCTCTTTCTCTCTCTGTTTCTCTTTCCCTCTCACTCTGCCTCTCATTCTATCTCTCTCACGCACTCTTTCTCTCTTTCCCTTTCACTCACTCACTCTCTGTCTCCCCCTCTCCCTCTCTCTCTCTCTCTCTTTCCCTCTCACTAGCTGTCTCTTTTTCCCTATCATTCTCTCTCTTTCTCTCTCTCTCTCTCTCTCTCTCTCTCTCTCTCTCTCTCTCTCTCTCTCTCTCTAGCCTGTCTTTTTGTATCTCTCTTTTTCCAATTATTGTTTTTACTCGAAGAAGGATGAAATATTAGGCAAAGAAGACGAGGGAGAGGAAAAAGGAAATAAAACGAATGATAAAAGAAACCAATTTTTAAATAATTTGAAAATCAATAAGAGTGTCACACAAAACAGATATATCAAACTAAGCAGATCCCAAGCGAATATTACTCTAGAATCCCTTACACTCAAATAGACTTGACAGACAATTTTACTATCCAGTCTTGAAAAGATGATTGCATTAGGTAGATACAATTCTACTTTAAAAAGCCCATTATGATGTAGGCTATTACGTTAGAAAAAGTAAACAGGCAAGTTCTTATTCAGAATATCCTGTTCAAGTTTTTATTATAACTTAACCATTATTAAAGAAACACTGTAATCGTAACTAGTGTTACATATTTTTTTAGATCGATTATAACTCACTTAAGCTATAGTTATGTTACCTTACCCAAGCATTTAATATATTTCATGGCCATCGGTTGCAGCAAGCATTGCAATCGCTAGATTCAAACTATTATTGAGCGAGAAAAATACTTTACAAACGCAATCTACATCCTTTGAACTACAACTGAACGAGCTCTGAAAGTACAAAGAGGATACCTATGCTTCATTGTCTACACCATGGCATTTAACAGAGGACAATATGGTGAGATGAGCACACAACTAACACAGCTGTAGATAGATGGAAAACATCTAAGCAAGATCAAAAACATATACAAGGAACAGACAGCAACAAAGCGGGTTTATTGGGAAATAAGTTCATTGAAAAAAAATTAAGCGTGGTGTAACACAAGAATATGTATTTTAACGATTGCCATACATTTGTGGGGATAAAAAGCAAAAAGAAAAGTTTGAAATCAGCAGAACAAATCCAGAAGTAATGGTCGTCCGTCGAAGCAATGAGTGTTAAAAGATCAACATCTTTGACAACAGAAATAAACTCAAGCAAAGGGTACAATTCACACACTTGCGTACTTTAATACCAAATGACTGACGCAACTAAATTGAAATCGCATCAAGAATAGCGCAAAAAAAAGGTTTTTTTTTTAATCCATTCTGAGGCCATGGTTCCTATGAAGAATGCTACAAATCTCATGGATTGCAAAAAAAATTTTTTAAAAAGTCTTACGAGAAACCGAAACAACTAGATCAGTCATCAATAAAATGCGTAAATGTCACGCAACTAAAACATCTTGTGACAACTGAAATGATCGAACTAAAACAAAGTAGGAGAAAAGGGGAGAACAGTATCAAAAAGATGTAGGAAGGACATACAAAGCGGCTAACTATAGGACAAGTGAAACATGCTATAAAAGCGACGAGGAATCGACATCCGTAGGTCATAATCTGCTACGCCAAAGAGAAGGGCACCTGCTTCATTAAGTTTATCGAAATCTTTATCTTTCAGGGTACAGAGCCTGATGATGTTGTAACATACGTTACAGTTGTTATCGTTTTCTTGTAACCGACCAAAATTCAAGCACATGCAAAATCATTCAAATGAAAGCTCAAAACGAGATTATATGGTTTCTTTTATCGCATTGTAACTATAAAGGTATTGGCTACACAAAACAGATGAACTGCAAGGTCTAGAACTTAAATATTGGCATAATCAGTGAAAAACAACGAATCTGCGAACGTTGGCTATGGCAATCATAACATATCATTTTGATCTGGCCCAGGTTTCCCCCTCCCTTTTTTTCCTTTCCTTCTTATAGCAGCTCTTTACGTAAAATGCTATTGGTTTAACACCCTTAAGGAGTTTCTTTGTTTGGTTTATTAACGTACCCTAGGGATAGGAATCGTCTTTAACATTGTTTTTACTTTGAAATATAAAAACTAAGTTTGAATTTAAGTATTATGAACAAGAAAAACCTAAGCTATGGCACATCTTTTTGAAAAGATATTACAAAATGTTTCTCGGTATCTAGCGTTGAAGTGGTAATAGAGGAAGATATTGACAGACACATTCAAGTAGCCGAAAGTGTTGCTGATATGATTAGCGAAGGCAAAAGCATATTTTTTCTTTCTTGAGTTTGCAAAGTTGGGATCCAATAGACGAATCATAGAAATTGTTTGAAAGGGCATTTGAGAAAGAATAAAAATAACACATATTAGTGTGACAGATTGAATGACCCTTAAGTCCTTTGTCGACAAGTTTTCAGGTGGTTTTTTAGATCTAGATCCTGGATCGATGCCATTTTTAATTTTGTTCATTTGAATGGTGCAGGAATCATTTTGTGCCAATCCAATATTAACAACACCCTGTAGAGATTGTCTGAACTTAGATGCAGTTCGAAGCTTTGACACCAGGATGAAAACACACGTTGTTGCGGTGATATAGCAAACCCATGATACAATATTCCTGTTGAAAATATCGTTAGCTTTGTAGATTTCTCTGAAGTTCTCCGCTGCTCCAATAGTCCTCCAGGTCGAGTTAGTCCGTGGATTTACCGCCCATATTAAGCGGAAAATGGTCAAAACTGGAGCTCGAAATGTCACTGCTAGTAGGAACAATATAACGAGTATTATGACGGTCCTAGTTATCGTAAACATTGACTTAAACCGAAGAGGTCTCGCAACACAGAAACATCGTACAAGCGCCAGGAACACCGATATAAAAGAAGAGTAGTCGTAGAAGACGTACGCATACCAGAATAAACCGTAGTACAAAATCTTAAGGTCAAACGGCGAATTATAATTAGAATAATTTTCCCACATAAATCTCGCGAAAACCATTGGACAGTTGAGTATCAAATTGAACAGGTCTGAGAGGGACAAGAAGAGCAGCGTCACCGTAACATTGTCTCTAAAGCCAATCTTGTAAAACAGGATAATATTGATCGTGTTAGAGACCAGGCCGAAGATCAAAATGGAAAACCATAAATAATAGATAAATACCTTGAGAGTATTCAATTCTTCGAAAAAAAAATCAGGCTCAGAACTCAGCATGCTAGTCCGATTAATCATGGCCCTAACACACACAAGGTTGACTCAGTTGAGCCTAACAACGCTTCTCTCATTCAACCACTTTATGCTTTGCCCTAGAAGAGCCTTTTAAACATGATAATGAAGGCTATGCACAAGTAACTATAATGAAATAAGTGTGCGTTTAAAACAATTTTCTTTTATGCTAAAGTCTCCTTTCCACGTGCAGTTGAATCGTCTGGATACATTTTGGTATGGCAGTGATTGTTTGGTAGTACTGGATGTGAAGACGAGATATTCCGTTGGTGTCTGGTGGTTCCAAACTTCAAAGCCAATTTCCAGCTATGGCAGGTAACCTCACGATGGTAAAACTGAAGCTATGGTGGCTGGGAATATCGAAGTGTCTGTAGGATTACATTTTTGTTTTAAAATTTTTTTTATCAAAATGGTATACATCACAAAATAGCAATATTTTTGTAATAAAAAGCAACAACAACAACAACAACAACAACAACAGCAAAAGAAAAGTACGAAGGGATAAAAATTAGATCTCAAGTAAGATGAGGCAGTATTTACCAATTAAAATTCACTCCACTCCTTATATCACAACAAAAAATCAAGACATATCCAAGGAAAATGAAACTAACTGGTTCAAACTTTAAAAAAAATAGAGAGCGTACACAGACCGTTGATCTCGGGTGACTCTGAAGCTAGACCTACTAATAAGCAGAGTTATTTTCTTCCATCAGTTCTAAAATTCTAGAGCGTTTTCTTTTAATGTGGTATAAAGCTACAGCCCCACTTTTAAAATGATACTATTCTATGATCAGCTTTTCCATGTAGTGAATGATGTATCATTTCATTGTAATTATGATTTTTAAGGCTCTAGCGTAGAAATTGAGAAAACAGTAGAAGATCAAGATACTACAATAGTACACGAAAACGGAGAGAGATATTTCTTTTATTTTTCTTCATATTACTAACTTTGTAGTTTCTTTTATATGGTACACTCTGTCCAATCTTGATCCTTCTAGTTTTAAAGAATATTTTATCTATTTTGTTCCAATGCCTTAAGATATAGTTTTTTCCCCATTGATTGCTTGACACTTGCATTAGATATACTTGTAGTTTTTTTTTTAGTTTGCCTGCTTATCAGACTAAATATGTTAACCTTTGTTTTGCGACTTCTTGAGGTTTGGTTGGGAACATATTGATCTAGAATGACGAATAAGTTTAATATTATTCTCGTCATTCCTAAGACTATAGGGAATATAATTTCACAAAAATTGTAGGCTGAGCTTTGTTTAAGGTTTTGCTTCCATATGAAGCAATGGCGTTGATTATGAAGAAACTGTCAAAAAGAATGCAGTCTTACAAAGTTGTTTTGATCACGCAAATCAGAGGGAGATAATGACATTCGACATAGGTGCTAGAAAATCAATGCATTTATGATTTTGATATGAGCAGCCTACAAAGCCTGCATTAGAAGTATGCTCAACATTGCCCTATAATGGTACAGTTTTGTGATTGGCTTCTTAACTTAAATACTTGGCGTCTATTATAGCCTCCCAATATTTTTTATATTTTAAACGAAATAATAATTTCCATTTCAACTTTTTCAGCACCTTTACTGGCATTAATTGCTTGTAAATGATGACAACAATGAAAGTATGCTTTGAGTTATATAATATTTGCAAAATTAGACGACATCTTTTGTTAACTGGAATCGCTTCACAGCTTGTTACTAGCCCACTCTTATGAATTCCTAAACATCGCAGTTCAGTTTTCTTTGACTTGGCAAAAGAAATATTGAAGAAGCTCTAGATTTACCAGAAAAGCGCTGCAAGATTAGATTAAGAGTGTCAAAAGTAATATGCTATCTCCATCCTACATGCACCGCACTGGTTGCTTGTTTGAAAATAATAATCTATACTTTTAGCAATGCGTCATCTCCCTGCTATCTGCGAAATCCTTTATCTACTTGCAAACTGAAAACTCTGTTAGAATCCTTGCGGAAATCATACATATTATCTATTCGAACACACTAAAAGCTCTGGGTGAATAAGCTTTTTTTCCTCTGCTTTCAAGCTTAAGAACTTGCATATAAAATATCTTTTAAAAATACCGCCCTCTTTATTGCCTCTAAAATATGGTAGTTGACAAGAAATGAAACATCTTACTAAAACGCAAAAAGCGACCACAAAGCCTCTTTTCCCGGAGGCATTACACTAGTTGTGTTGTGCAGGGTTAACGATTTAAGTCAATCCGTTTTTCTCTCGATCACTTCCCTCACATATTTATATAGAGTTGCTTTTTATTAGCTGCATCAGTGCTACATTTCCATGAACATTTATTAAATTTATGAAGCCATTTAACTGTTGTTAATACTATCTAAAATAGAAGGAAGAATGGTACAAGTTATTGTTTGTATTGATTTCATTTCTTGAATGACACAGAGTCGAATTATAAAATATTTCAAAGGATTAGAACAATGGATTTGAATATATTACCTAGATAATGAATGTTTCTGGGATTTTTTGTCCCGTAGTTACAAAGTTGTGTGCTTATTTTCTTTTTTGATCCTGTATTATACTTTTGGAGCCTTTATAATTACCAAATTGTCCATCAAGTGTGGTGTTATTGCTTTCTATTTGTATTCTTATAATGAATGGAAATTTATAACTAGTATTTTAAATATGAGCTTCCATTTTTCGGGCAAATACATTACCAAGAGCTAGAGATCGAGTTGTTACCTTCCATCATAAAGACATTATCGTCCTGTTCATTGGCCAAAAGTATTGTAGATTTAGTAATTATATTTTAAATCACTCGTTGGCTTTTTGGTTTTCAAAAGCTCGAAAAAATTATTGGATCTAACAACTCTGCCTTTAAGATAACGCAGCTCATTAAGTTCATTAACGCATATTTTCATGGAGAGAAATTAGAAGATAAATATTCAAAACGAGTCGAATATATTTTTTTTACATCTTGACAGCTAATAAGTTAATTGCAATAGATCTCAAATTTTAGTGCAGTGATTCTGAAGGAAAGGTTGCTCCTTGCTCTTACATTATCAATCAATATGAACTGTGCGCTGTGACTCAAGAGGTGTGGACTATTCCTCGTATCAAGTTATCTACGTCCTGCGCACTGGAAACAGTAGAATGCGGATCAATATTTCTTGTAATTTACTCGTATGTCAAGTTAGATAACAATGTCTCGTTGTGGAAATGCATTTTGAGCGTGGCTTTATGTATTAAAATATAATGGGTGGCTTAATCTAATAATCCTTCATACTTCATTTGAGACGAACTATTCCATGGTTCTTGCGTACTTAGTTTACAGAATAAAGAATGTCACGAAATGCGTACCAACAAAAAACAACAACAACAACAACAACAAAAACTAATAACATATGAATGATGTTTCTAAGCAATTATGAACCAATCGCACACAGACGCTTAAAGCCATGTGTAAGGGGTACAGCTACACACGGAAGTTTTGTTCTGAGAGAGTATTATGTACTTCAATATGTAGCATAGGGCATAAAAATTGATGAATTCGATTCCCGTGGAAAGTTGCTGTGAAGTTTTTCTGAAACGCCGAACATTTTCAAGAAAAGCTCAGTAACATTGTAACAATTTTCTCATTCTGTGTGTTTCGTTGCTATCACAAACATTTCAGAAAAAAAGAATGAAACAAGCATTATACGCACATTACTTTAAAATGACATTGATTAATACCGTATATGAGGATAATAGTGTTTGTTTACATAATTTTAAAGTAAAACTTTCTCACACTTAGAAAGGTGGATAATCTGAAAATAAAGAAGTTATTTCAATTTTCTTCAAAACCCTCTTGTGATGTCGATGTTTTAACCCAATGGAATGTGCCGGGTCTACAAGGGCTAAAGAAATATTTCAAAAATAGCTGTTGGTACAAGTTTTAAAACATATTTGTGATTAGAAAAAAATTTCTTTTTCAACTTTAAAGATATCAAATCTCTAAGAAAGTTTTTAATCATGTTAATTTTACAGCAATAGTGTAAAAATCAAGCTTTTTAAGGCAATCTTTAAGCCAAATCTCAAAATTTGATTCTTCCATAGGTAGCGTCGACAATATATTCGTAGATAGTAAAGACTAACTACTGACCAGAATTCTGATTAAATGGTTAATCAAACCAGTTAGATATCCACCACCGGTACCAAGAGTGAAAAAAAATCATTAAGTCATTTCCCGTTAACTCCCTGTGACTGCTCTGAATAATTATCTTTCGTTCAATAGCAAAACTTTACAAAGCCTTTGAAAAAGTTGAAATAGTCTAGAACCATTTTGTTCTTTTTGGGAATATGTGATTGGTAGTTGAGACTCACTATATGTCATAAATGAAAGTATGTAAATCAAAGCTTCTTTTCTGAAGCTCTCTTTTTTCTTACCCAAATTTGTAACAAACGACTGTATTGGGAAAAACAAAATGCATGAAACAATCATGTACCTTTCCTGACATTTTTTACTGATATTTCAAGCTTAAACTATCTATTGAGTTTCATATTAAGGAAGAAATAATTTTTTTAATTAATATTTTTCTTTTGCTCTTTAAACTTGTAACAAACTGTAATAATGGAAGTAAACAAACAAAAATTACTGTTTAATCACTGGGCTTAAAATGTTGGGTCCTGTCACCACTGCTAAGATTTTGAGCGATACCAGCTATTTGACAGTCTGTTGCTGTCCACAAAGCATTGCCTCTTTGAATTTCGTGTAAAGTTTAGGTATTTTGAAAGCTATTTTTCCACGATAATGGTGTTCGAAATGCTAATTGGGGAGCTTTTATAACCTTCTCCATGAATTTAACCCAATGCATCTTTGCCGAATAAAATCTCAGAGGTCTACTTTAGCAAGTATGTTCTCTGTTACACCCAAACTCCATTCAGTAAATCTCAGCGTCACCGAGACCTCTTTTAGCAGATTCGGGAAACAGATTTTCTCGTGCTGCCCGTTTAAAAATAGCTACATTTTTATTAGGCAGCATCGAAAACGATGAATAAATATGTTCGTTCAACAAGTTGCCCTTGATATTTTGATATAACTTTTTACTGAACAAATGGGCAAGCTCTTTTATTCCAAATTTAATAAACCTTAGAAAAAAAAGTTCTGAAAATCTGACGAAATAGCAATCGACCGATGCTGCATGACCGTCTTGTCTTTAGTTTATTTTGAATGGAAATCATACAGATAACTTGTCACAATGTCGGGAGATTGAATGTTTGAATTAATCCATATTGGTTATATAAATAGATTTAGAAAATATGTGGCCACTCTAGGCTTATTTGTTATTAAAAATGTAAAGGAAGCAGGCTTGAACAAGTTTTCAGTCTTTATTGAGTTAATGAACATACTGTGAAGTTAATAGTGTTTTATATGGGTGCTTTGTATTATGTAATTTTAACTCTTATCACACTTATCACTGTTCGTTGCCAAGATGAATGGAAGGTGTAGTTTTAGATAAATCTGTCATCAGATTATTATTTTTATTAGACCGTTGACATAGTCAAATCCACAGTGTCTGTTTTGAGATAGTCGTTTGAGATATTTCCACTCGCTTACTAAACATGACTGGAAATGATTTGTCACCGGAGGCTATCACAAGGAAATGTCCTATAAAAGGGCGGATGTGAATTGTGATCCTATGTCAGAAAGCGTATGCAATGGTACGTTCGAAATAGATATCGAATTATCTGACGAGTTTTTAGCTCATTCCGTAGTCTATAATTATGTTATTAATGGAAATGGCTTCTGGCAAATGCCCGGTTCTGTCAAATATTTTTAGGAGGTATGATAAACTCTCTCATGATGGTGAGGTATTAACCAAATTAATATGTATGTGACTAAATTGTTAGTACTTGAATTAGTATATTTGCCGTGTGCTCTAAGGCCAGGTAGGTATATGTGTTTACAGTAAAATAAATTCAATTCAGTCGTTAAGTATTTATTTGCGGGTCATTTTCTTGGTTTTTTTTTTCTTCTTTACTTCGAGTGTGTTTATTTTTACATTGATACACTGTCTAGTATTTATTCAACATTTAAAATTTTACACCTAGTGAACTGCCAATAGCTGCATTTTCTAATGTACATTTTATTGAATTTTATTTTTCGATGGAAAACATCGCTAATGCAGTCTAGTCATTTTAAAACTCTCATTGCAACCGTTTCAAAACCCGTTGTGAAGAATACTTATGGCGTATAAATTCCCAGTCTAGCGTTTTTATTTAGTGAAAAATTAGATGCAGAAAAAAAGACAGTTCTGCATAAAGAAGGGAGGAACCTCCCAAGAGCAACTTGGTTCTCCCAAGAATATAGACAGCAGAAAGTGCAGAACATCGAAAAAGCTTTTGAAGCATTTTTAATAATGTACCATTCAAAGTTTAATAAATTTCAAAAGTGCAATGACTCATGATAAATTTAAACAATCAAAATGTACTTCTCGGCAACAATATGACTAGTTTAACTTCAAAAAATATGTTTGTCAAAAGATTAGCTAATATAAGGTAAAGTAAAAAGTACAAAGGCACCTTTCTATAACACAATTCCATGATTAAGAATAATACAAGGCAAGTGCTTTATCTGGTTAATTTTTCTCTAAAATTTGTATCAGAAATACATTCAAATAAGAAAAAATTACATACAATGGCGAACTCTCTATTTCTCTTCTTATTACTTACAGCGATACAAATAGCCATTGACACTTTCGGTACTCTATAAAAAAATTATGAAACTGCTGGTGACCCTGGCAGCTTTTACTATTAATTCGTTATCCATCTATCTGAAGCATGCTTTGACATCTTGTTTATAATTTGAACAATATTTTGGCTAACGTGAGAAGATTCTATTTCATGGAATGAGCTACTGTTATTACCATCCAAATAGAATCTCTTTGAACCCGATAAAATCTAGTATTATGGCGTTCTCTAGCTTTGTCCACAAGACAATGAAGAGAATGGTCAACAGTAAATACTATGCGTACTTGAATTTTAATAATAAAAACTGATTTCAAATTTTCAAGGTCAATTTGGAAAAGATCAATTTAATCTGGACCGCCTATGAGTATTTTGACATTATTTCTATCAATGAAGTTCTGGCTGCAGATTTAACAGACCTATTTTAGTTTTAACTTTTAAAGGATGTTATATATGTTATGATACAATTTTTTTCATTTAATTGTCAATTTCAAGGTAAATGTAGAACCATCTTTCAAATCACTTCCCCTAGAAAAATGGTGTCGCACAAGAAAGTATCCTGTCAACTGTTCTGCTCAATATAAAGATTACCATCGTTAAATCTATTCTTGTTTGTGGGTGAGTTCGCCGTTCGTTAACATCTCAAATACCTTGAGCGCACCATGCAGCTCAATTATTACAAAATTAAAAAATAATGGTTGATCTAAAAGGCTTCAGATTTTTCATGTCCATTTCATTTTCAAGGACAAAAAAAATTAAAAGAAACGTTGCTTCCCCTGAATAGGAAGATTATCCTGTTAAAGAAAGAAGCTTACATTTTGATAAGAAACTATCTTTTCAGAGCCCGATTTTTTAATTTAAGTTAAAATGTCCAAAGCCCTCTTCTTTCACGTTATGGTCTGTATTGACTACAGAAACTAACAATCAAAGCCTCGTCGATCAGTGTCATACTAACTGATCAAATGGTACGATCTAAATCCTAAATGCTATACTTATATCATTATCATCTGGGAAACATGCTGGAGTTACTACATTAAATGAAATGAAATATTGCATATGAAGGTACATATTTTTCTAAACCACTAAATCGCAAAGACTAAACTGATATGTCCTGACTTTGCATTGGTCACACATGGCTATAAGACACGCACCTTTTATACTAGTTTAAAATAAATTTTGGGGCATAAGGCCTGACCGAGGCCAAATCTAACAGAGCTGAGTTCTCTTCACCTAATCTGCTTTAAGCTAAATAACTTACGTAATACTTAGTTAAACATGGAAAATGAAATAAGAATTAAGTTTTTTCATGCCCCAATAGCCCTTCTTTAATATTAGTGACATTAAACTTTAGAGACAAATGATTTAAGACTGAAATTAGATAGCATTTACACAGCGACAAAAGCTCTGATATCACCGTGGGTGGTGGACTAGGCATCTAAAACACTTCAATTAATGAATCAATTATGATAATTTCATGCATGTAGTATTTGAAGTTCAAATGTCGCATTTCCAACGCATTCTCCTCGATGTAAAATGTCATTTCTCAACTATTGTTTAAAATTTCTGAGCATATGATACTTAATTCTTACCAGATCTTGTTGAGAAGAAATTTAAAAAGTTTTCACGATATCTAGTGTTGAAGTGGTAATACAGAAAGATATTGACAGACGCGTTCAAGTAGCCGAAAGTGTTGCTGATATGGCTAGCGAACCCGAATGCATACTGCTTCTTTCTTGAGGTTGCAAACTCTGGATCAAAGAGTCGAATAGTAGAATTGATTTGAAAGGGTAGTTGAGAGAGAATATAAATAACACAAACCATTGTAACAGATCGAATAACCTGCAAATCTTTTGTAGACAAACTGTCGGAATTTTTCTCGTGCTTGATCGCTGGATTGTTGACACCTTTGTTTTTATTCATTTGATGGGTGGAGTTATCCCATTCTTTTGATTCGGTATAGGTCGCAGCCAGCAAAGATTGTCGAAATCTGGATGCAGCTCGAAGCTTGGATACGAGGATAAAAACACAAGTTGTCGCGGTGATATAGCAAACCCAAGATATAATATTCCTGTTAAAAATATCGTTAGCTTTGTAGATTTCTTTGAAGTTGTCTGCAAACCGAAGGGACCTGTAGGACGAGTTTGTCAACAGATTTACCACCCATGTTGGGCGGAAAACGGTCAAGACTGGAGCTCGAAATATCAGTGCTAGTAGGAATAATATAACGAGTATTATGACGGTCCTAGATGTCGTAAACATTGACTTAAACCGAAGAGGTCTCGCAACACAGAAACATCGTACAAGCGCCAGAAACACCGATATAAAAGAAGAGTAATCGTAAAAAACGTACGCATACCAAAAGAAACCGAAGAACAAAATCCGCGGGTCAAAAGGCCAAACATGATTTGGAAAATTTTGCCACATAAATCTCGAGACCATTATTGGGCAGTTAAGTAACAAGTTAAGTAGGTCAGAGAGAGACAAGAACAGCAGCGTCACGGTAACATTGTCTCTGAAGCCAATTTTCACAAACACCATAATGTTCGTTGTGTTTGAGACGAGGCCGAAGAATAAAATACACAGCCACAAATGGTAGACGAATATATTGAATGTTCCCAATTCTCCCATGAAAAAAACAGGCTCAGAACTATGAAGACCAGTGTAGTTATCCATGGCTGTTAAACAAAAGGGGTAGCGACAGTTGAAGTGAGCGATATTTCTAGCATTGATGTGCGAAGCGTTTATTATACAACCTAGTAAACAGTGCTCGAAATAGTTACATCAGACAGATTTCCACGAGGGCCTAAAACGAAAGCTAAATCAAGATGTGATATTGTAAACAATCAAATTCAAAATAACATGTTCTACCTAAAGGAGAAATGACTTGTCTTTTCGTTCTCCAGGCAAACTATTCTACGTAGAGCAAACATGAAAATCTAGCGCATGCGCGTGGTTTCGCCTCCCGATTGTTTGAGTCTTAAAATTGGAAGAGAACCTCTCTTTCAAAACTCGCTAATTCTATTCATTAAGCTCTCACTTTGTAGCATCAAGAGAGGATAACACGAGGCTCGAATGTCAGTGTTTGGCAACGCGTTGTAACATTTACTTCCTGTTGTTTTAGGTTTTTTGTACTCACTATATGTTAAATTGTAGAAGGTAAGGAAGGAATCCACTGAGTGAAGAATGATTTAGTCGCAATATAAGTTGCGAAATAGGTCGGCTATTTTTCTGCAATTTTTAAGAGTGTAGTGTGGGTAAAGAGATCTTTTCTATATCCACTGTCTAAACTTTGGTCCATTAGTTTTATAATTCTACAGAAGAGAACAAGCAAAGCTTTGGCTTTAATTTTACAAGAGAAAAGGTTAACTGATCAATCGTGTCCAGCTTTCCCTCAACCCTATGGTTGCATTTTGTACAAAAAAAACTAATTTGACTTATCGACTACATTATCAGTTCTACGATAAATCAGTTTCTACACTTGTTTGCATCCACATCTTAGAAAAATTTGCATAGATTGGATATAAAGATTTGCAAATTACACGAGCGACAGGATTTTTCGGCTTAATGTCTAAGGTTTTTTAAACTGTTTCACCGTTTGAAAGACTTTAAATGATACCTACTAGAATCATTGTTTAATGATACTAGTTGGTAGTTAGCTAATAAATAAAGGATTTTGTAAAGAATTTTAAAGTAGTTATTAACAGCCATAACAGAGTAGTCCCAACCGTTAAAGTAATAAAAACAATTACGAAAGTCTATGTGACTGCAGGGGTAGTAAAGTCATGCTTTCTAAATGGAAACTGTCTCCAAAAACTAGTTATTTACAAAACTGCTGTCGAGTAAAAGAATTAAAAGAAAAACGACACAATAATTAGAAATACCATATAAAGATCAATATATATTCTGATTCAACCAAGATATTTCTAACCTCAGACCTTATCATCAAAAAACAGCACCGACCCTTAACGACCACATTTGGATTCTAAGTAAATCAAACATCAAAACTTCTCATCGTGGAAAAACATAAAAGAGCGTATTCATACTCTCTTAATAACGAACAATTGTATCTTATATACAGAGAGCGGACTTGTGTAAAAGCTATGCTGTTTAATAAATTCATTTTTAAAGAAAAATCAGAGGAAGGGATGAAGCTGTTCATAGTCACTATTAATCAATATAATTTCTTAGAATCAGGCTACAAAGTGAATTGGAAGTGTGCACATCATACGAAAATGTGATGGTGTAGAAATATGGGATTACCCTTTAAGTCTTAACATCAAATATATTTTACAGCCTACCAATTTTTTTAGTTTGAATTGAAAAATTAGTTTCCATTTCAATTTCTTTTACATGTTTAATGAACTTTCCTCAATAACATATTGAAGACACACAAAGATTATAAATGTTATAACAATGATCTAAAATGTATGGCATACACCATTGCTCATACGATCCCATTTTTTTTTTAAATAACACATAAAATACTTTAAAGACTAACAAACTAGAACCGAAAGAAAATAATCTGTTTCTCAGGAAAAAGACAAATCATAAATTCTATTTCATGATGACTCTCCATCACCCTACAGTCATGCTTTCGATTTTTGTACCTGTAATTTTTTTAAATACCAAAAGTACCACAAATTTACTTATTAAATCTAAAATACTTAACTCTGCTTTATAATATTTAAAGGGCCAAAAAAATCAGTGTAATTGGCGAATTCACCTTAAAAAATACAACTTATTTTAATAACGATATTTGAGAGAAATTATAACGTTTATGATGTAAATAGTTCCTACTTTGAATTCTTGACTTTAAAACAAATAATAAGGATTGACAAATGTACCTAAATAATCTTGTTCATCGTAATTATAATATATCCTCTCTCTTATAACATCGACCAATATGAAATGACGTCTGCTATTGAGGAGTGCAAAAATACCTCCTCATAATCTGCTGTTTGCCGCGAACTGGGGCATGGCGTTTAATTTCAGTATGTCTTGTTCTTTTCATTAATATGATTAACACCACAGGGCAATTTTGTCTCATGAAATAGGCATTTATAATTTTCTTTGTTCTTTGTGGAAATTCGAGATAGACTTGGCTTTAACAAATTTAATATGTTAGATATAATAGACTCACAATTCTTCATACTTGATCTGAAAAGCGCATGACTCACGGTCCTTGCCCACTTTGCCCGAAGATCACCGTAAAAAGATCACATCAGACTTTATTTGTATCAAAAGAACTGCAGGAGAACCCTTCAATGTGATCGAGTGAAATGAGAATCTGGATTTGATTCACATATCAACCTACTATTTGCCCAATTAGAGGAACAGCTGAACGAGACTCATGTCTGAGGACCAGCAACTCTGAACGGTACAAAGTAGCTCTATTTAAAGGAAAGCTCCGGTGGATAGCAGTTGAGGTTGAACCTGTCAAGCAAGTTTCAGGTTTTATTGAAGTTGTTGGAAGAAGACACTATAAACCAGAAGTGGCCTTCATAGCAACATGCCAGAAGGTGTTGGCCGCGAACATAGCAGAACATACAGAGAGGATCTCTACAGAAACTTTCAGGTAGGTTGAAAAAGATGGAAGACAATGTACACTTGCTAAGGAACAAAGAGCCCACATATTAGCAAACAAAGAATTCAGAAAGGGCCTCAGAAGTGACAAACAGAATTTTGCAGATATGCTGACAATGAAGATAAGGAAGCAAACAATGATGTCAACATGAGACAACTATCCAACCTTGTCTCGATGCGAGCAAAAACTCTATGATGGACTATTTCATGTCAAGCTATGACAACCGCTACTTTTGTTTCCAACGTTTTTCCACATGTGAACAAAAAATTCGTTTTCACAGCTTTCTCGTTATTCCGTTTGAAGGCAAGAATGCGAGAAATAAATCCTCTTTTATACATGTCAGTATTATGTTAATTGATTCTAGAAGTAAAAATGAAGCATTTACGACTTACTTTGACGTGAACTCTTCACACGAAGGCATCGCCACTTACCCCTCGATACACGTAGTGTAATATTGGTGCGCTCGATCCAATCATGTCGCCAAAACTCGGCGCCAATCTCTCACTGTCTTTAATTTGTAACGTATTCGACATGGCGTGCGGCCATTTGTTTTCTCTTGCGAACCATTCAATCTTCTTCGGTGCTCTGTTTTCAGTTTCACTACTCGGCATAATCATCTTTTTTTTTTTGTTTATGTCGCATCGTTAGCTTTGAAAAGGTACTAACTTTTCTTTTCATTTTCATCATTACTTTATCAAGATACAAAAGGTTGTTCCTATGTTCTTCATTTAATCTAATGGAAAAGGACCTTATACGTACAATAGCAAGTTATATATTTGTTGCGGGGGTGGGGGTTGGTGGATATGCATTACATTAACCTCTCATGTCACTCTTCTCTCTTTCTCTTTGCAGGAGCGAAATTTATAGAAAGACGGAAAAAATGTAATGGCTTTAGCCAGGCTCAGATTGAAAGGTCAATGGATTTTTTTGCTCAGCTTAGCAATGGCGATATCAATTGCATTTGCAGGAAGTTTAATTTCCTGTCTGGAAAATATTCTTTATTATAAACAAGAGTAGCACATTAAAGGCAATACATCAACAGTTAAAATTATAATAGGAAAAAAAAAGTAGCAAAAATGTATAGAATAAAATAGAGTTCTATCGTTAACGCTCTGGAGACTTCATATGTAAGCACAGTCTTCCATAAACTTGGATAGACCTTTTTATGGTGGTCCACCGAAATTGTTCAAATCCACATAAGACTTAAAGATTTGGAAGTCTCTGATATGGTCCTTTTTGTGAGAATTCAAATCTTAGTGTTAGATTAACTAAAAAGATAATGGATTAAAAATCTACTTATCACATAGAGTAAGGATAGTTTTCTGGTTTTTGCTCGAGAATCCAACTATAGAACTGGCGTTTTAAGAAGTCAGGAAACAATAACAGTTCACTCTATCCATGTCAACAAAACTCTTCAAGGCAAACAAATTGTAATTTGGCTAAAGCGGTGACCAAGCCCAGCAGATTTTATATCAGTAAAGAAACTCACAGGACAAACTTTTGGAACTTCGTTGGCCTTTTTGAAAAAAAACAACAACCAATTCTGCTCGGTGCTGTATCCGCTTTGCTGTTGAATTTGTCATTGTATATTATGTGAGTAAAAGTAAAGCCCTCAAATTCTTGTAGATTTTAACCCACAAGATCTTGCCCCCAAAACATTCGAGGGTATGAAAAATAAGAAACTTTTTTGGTGATCCTGCCATTACAGTCCAATGATGTGATTACCAGAAAATTATAAAACGATTTTATACATTGATTTTTTTTATCATTTATTACGTATTGCATTTTTTTTTTCAAAAGCAAAATTATATGAAAAAATCTCTGTTGCAATCAATCGATCCGTTGTCTTCTTGTGTGGTTGATTTTTTTTTATTAAAATGCAGTTCAAAACGAGGAGATTTCAGACCTTATTTGAATATCAGTTTAACCTGCACTGGGCAGTAATCGACGCTGTCAGCTTTGAAAGTAGCGGAAATAACGAAAGTTGTTTTAAAAAACTAAAAGAAAATATTTTAAGTGAATCAAGTTGATGTTTCCCTTCCATTAGATGTAAGAATCGTGAAAAGAAGCGAGAGAAAGATAGTTGAAAATATTTGCGTTTTTTTTTAATACTTAGTACATTAAGAGATGAAAGAAACGCTTCAACTATAAAGTGTTTCTCATTATGCAGATGAGATTTGAGGGAAATAAGCAACCTTAACTCAAGCCTAGCCTTAGCCAGCAGTCTCTGTTGTGACTAGTTGGTGTTTTCAGAGTCTGGATATTGAACAGAAAATTATGCAGAAAATGCCATCGGAGATAACAAATAATAAAGGTGAATGTTGGGTATAATAACAGGATGATTCCCCTTTCAGAAAGAAGCAACTCTGAATGAAAAAGAGATAATCCAAAGAACTTGTGGTGAGGGGGGAGGAGGAAAGGGCTTCAGCTCTGGGCCACTTAACAACTTAATTACTGAACCGACCCCCATACAACCACAAGTTTGTCTTTCTGTCTGTACTTACTTCCGATCTTCTCGCCATCGTTTCTTGTTTTTCTTTCCTGTCTTCATACCCATGAAAACCTTTTTCAAAAATTTCTTTCTCTTAATTTCATAATCGTTCCTTCTCTCCTACTTTTTCTGTCCTGCCCTCGTTCACCCATTTTGAAAACCTGCCAAGTTCTTGTTTCAAGTTAGCCTGACCACTGTGCCGAGTTAAGGCTCATTTCAACAACGGGTTCTACTCGATAGCCACTAGCACTACAAAAAAAATTTTTTTTTTTTGCACTAACAAGAACTTTTCGGGGGTCAATCATTACAGATAGGTTCTATGTTTAGTTCTATGTTGGCTTGAGAGAGGAAGCGACAGATAGATTCAGAAGATGCCGGATAAAAAGACAAAAAGGAAGATAACTCGTACCTAGTTTATTTATCCTAAACTAAACTGCATCTTGATGGGAGGGCGAGATTGGAAAGGGAGAAAGGGTGGGTTGAGCGGGAATGCGAGAGAGTCAGAGTAGAGCCTTTTATCCCATGTGTTATGGTCTTAACGCATGAAAGATGAAAAAACTGTTTCCTCTGGATATAAGGAAAAAAAATCTTTGTCTCATAGAACAGAACCAGAGTCAAAGTCTCAAATCGTTCTCTGTCTGTCTGTCTGTCTGTCTGTCTGTCTCTCTCTCTCTCTCTCTCTCTCTCTCTCTCTCTCTCTCTCTCTCTCTCTCTCTCTCTCTCTCTCTCTCTCTCTCTCTCTCTCTCTTTCTCTCTCTCTCTTTCTTTTCCTCTCTATCTAACTATCTATCTCTTGCTCTCTCTTTCCTCTCACTCACTCTCTTTCTCTCTCTCTTTCTTTCTCTCTCACTCTCTCTCTCTCTTTCTTTTTCCGTCTCACTCTCTCTCACCCATTCATTCTTTCCCTTTCATTCACTCACTCTCTCTTTTTCCCTCTCACTCACCATCTGTCTCTTTCCCTCTCACTATCTCTCTCTTTCCCTATCATTCTTTCTTTCCCTCTCTCTGTCCGTCTGTCTGTTTGTATGTCTCTCTGTCTGACTCTCTGTCTGTCTGTCTGTCTGTCTGTCTGTCTGTCTGTCTGTCTGTCTCTCTCTCTCTCTCTCTCTCTCTCTCTCTCTCTCTCTCTCTCTCTCTCCCTCTCACTCACTCCCTGCCTCTTTCCCTCTCACACTCTCTCTTTCTTCCTCACTCACTCTCTATCTTTCCCTATCATTCTTTGTCTCTCTTTCTCTCTCTCTCTCTCTATCTTTCCCTATCATTCTTTGTCTCTCTTTCTCTCTCTCTCTCTCTCTCTCTCTCTCTCTCTCTCTCTCTCTCTCTCTCTCTCTCTCTCTCTCTCTCTCTCTTAGTCTGTTTACAAACATGGATAGATGGACTTTTTAATTTTTTTTATTCCGTCTCTTTTACTCTCTAATCATGCAATTTCAATTTTTTGTAAGTGGTTTTCTTTCTTTTCTTTTTTTTTGACATTTATTGAAGTAGGTCTTACTTTGAACAATAAAAGTTTTTTTAAATTGATATGATATGACTGAGCATTTAGATAATGATAGTCGCCATGAAGGTCCGCAATCAAGTAAGTATCCTCAGATAACTTCTCCACCCTCATCTCTCTCTCTCCCTCCCTCCCTCTCTCTCTCTCTCTCTCTCTCTCTCTCTCTCTCTCTCTCTCTCTGACTCTGGCCTGTCTGTCTGTACCTTTCTTTTTTCAATTATTGTTTTTACTGGAAGAGAAGGACGAAAGATCAAGCAAAGGAGACGAGGGAGAGGAAAGAGGAAATAAAATGAAGGATATAAGAAAACCAGTCTTTTAAAACTGGAAAATCAATAAGAGTGTCAGACAAAATAGATTTATTAAACTAAGCAGATCCGAAGCGGATATTATTCTAGTATCCTTTACATTCAAATAGACTTGACAAACAATTTTACTATCCAGTCTTGAAAAAATGATTGCATTAAGTAGATACAATTCTGGTTTAAAAATCTGGTATGAAGGCTGCTATACGTTTTTGGGTACAGTTCTCTATTGCATCGACACTACAATTTATTTTACAGGATTAGTTTTTCAATTAAGTTTATACAAAAACTGCAGTCTTAAGGGTTTTTCATATATTTTTTTTAATTAAAGAGTAATAGAAAAAGAAAACGGGCAGGTTCTTATTCAGAATATCCTGTTCAAGTAATCATTATAACTAAACCAGAATCGTATTATTCAAGGATCACTGTAATCGTAACCAGAGGTGTCGATTTATTTTACATCGATTAAGCTATAGTTATGTTACCTTTCCTAAGCATTCACATTCAATATATATATTGAATATATACATATAATTATTTGCCATGGGTTGCAGCAAGCATTACAATCGCTACATTCAAAGAATAATATTGAGCGAGAAAATGCTTAACAAAGAATAATTAAAGAATCGAACTCGAAATTTTAGTCATTCAGATATCAAGGGGAGAGAATAAATATATGCGCTCCACAAAACCTCTCACTTTCCATAATGCGTTTGCCTCGTGATGCAAATGTTAAGGTGCAGAGAAAAAGGATTCAGAGGGAATAGGTTTCACCCCACCTACAGTAAATGAAGAGCTTTGGACAAACAGAACATAGACATTCCTCAAGAGGCATTTCCTCGGTGTTTGTCTTGAGCAAATCCTGAACACACGATTCAGAAACGTGCTGTGAGTTTTAAAACCTTCAAAGTTTAGGATTTCAACTGCTTACACAGTAAAGTCGCCAGGATCTAGATCTAGAGCCAGAGAAGGTGCGAGCTGACTGCAATCAACAGAAATAAATGTTTGAAGAAGAAAGATGGAAATAGATCATAAAGTTGTCTGAAAAAACGTTTGTTCCAGTTGCCAAGTGTTAGAGAGGTTGAAAAGGGGAAAGACAAAGACAGAGACTATGGAGAGAGAGAGAGAGAGAGAGAGAGAGAGAGAGAGAGAGAGAGAGAGAGAGAGAGAGAGAGAGAGAGAGAGAGAGAGAGAGAGAGAGAGAGAGAGAGAGAGAGAGAGAGAGAGAGAGAGAGAGAGAGATTTAGACAAACTGATCCTAAAACAGAGACAGAGAGTTCCAGGCATTTACAATTAGGGAGAGGGATGTGGTGAGAGTTAAAGTGATAGAAAGTTAATGAAACAGAAACATAGAAACGAATAATTGAAAGATAGAGAAAAATAAAGAAATAAAGAGAGATGGAAAGCGTCGGTAGAGGAGAAAAAAAATGGATTCAAAGAAAGAGAGCAGTAGCAAGAGCCACGGAGACAGCCACGGAGAGATAGCCCGAGAGAGAGAGAGAGAGAGAGAGAGAGAGAGAGAGAGAGAGAGAGAGAGAGAGAGAGAGAGAGAAAGAGAGAGAGATAGAGAGACATACAGACAGACAGAAAGACAGACATAGGGGGGGGAGGGAGAGAGAAAGAGGGAGGGGGGAAAAGTTGAAAGCAAATCACATACTACTTAGCTGGTATAACAAATGATCTCTTTCAAGAAGCCTCCGGAACTCTTCCCGTTTTTCTTCTAAACCCGTTGATTTTGTACGGGTTAGATTTTCTTATTGACACCGTTACAAGCCTTCAAATACTCTTACCATGTAATCATCCTGCGTATGACACAGGGAATATTGGACAATTTAGAACTATTTCTAATCACAATATACACATTTAGAGCAACATGTAAGGTTTGCACTCTTAAAAATGTTAAACTTTCTATGTAATAGTAAATGTAAAACAAGGGAAATCGTTGTTATTTCAGTTGTTCTTCATCTCCACTTTTCCCTCCTCACACATCAGTATCCAAACAAAGTTGTTTATTTTTTTACACGACGCTTTAAACAATTTTTCCGTCCGCCACTAGCAGATCCAGAAAAAAAGTAGAAAAAAATAACTTCCATATGTGTCTTAGACTTAAATCGTAGCGATGATACAAAATTAGATATTTTTAAAGTAAAGAAATGTTAAGAAATATCGCGGAAGTTTTTTTTTAAATTTTTTTTTTTTATCTTACACCAATTGCTAAAGTAAAGGGGAAAAATAACAGATATAATTTCAAACTATTCGAAAAGATTACGTTAGCCAAACTAATATAAACATTCTTGAAGATCTCTCAACCTGTAAAATGTTTAGGTGTAGTTCATATTTCATAAGTTTCTAAATTAGAAAAACTATTGAAAAAAAATGTGTTGCAGGAGAAGGCTCGCCATTTACGTTTCCCAGATGTTTCTTGCCTTTTGATTTACTTAGATACCGTCATGTATGTAAAGACTGTTCTCATATGTGTAGAAACCACTCTTGTATCTTGGAGGACGAACCTTAAACATGGATGAATCAACTCCACACATAGAGGGATCGACCTCTCTAACATGTACAAGATATTCCTTACACATAGCCGAAATCACCTTAGTATTTGCAATGGCAGTTTTTTTAATCCGCAAATGTCGTTCTTACATTTACAAGGATCGCATTACCCTTATACCTGCACGAGTTGCTGGGTTACTACCAACAACTCTCCCTATATATGAATCTGCAGAGAGCCTCTTTGTTTTACAGGGAGCGCCCTTTCATCTGAAAGATTATTTTTGTATCTCCATTGAATGCTCCTATGCATGCAAGGACATACATACATACATACATATATATATATATATGTATATATATATATATATATATATATATATATATATATATATATATATATATATATTCTAATTGAAAGCCCGCGAATTCGCAGGAATGAATGTTTAAATCAATACCCATGTATTAATAAATTTAACAGAAAATTATTGTATTCACCATTATAACATTAATGCTGATTTAAAGACAACATTATTGGTGTAGCTAGTTATAGTCAAAGAGTTCTCTGATGGCGGTGCTTTTTAAAAAATGAGGGTCATGTCCCTAATCTGATGTATAGTATTTCATAAAAAAAACTATTTTGTAATTTTCAAGTGTCTGAATAAGTCTGTGCAGATAGGCAAAAATTCGAGGAGGGGAGCACACAATGAGCACTAATTTATATATATATATATATATATATATATATATATATATATATATATATATATATATATTTACCGTTCATATTTCTGCAATGATCTTTATGTTTTTGAAAAAATGTCCGTCTGCAAAGAGCTCCATCATATCTACTGGGACTGTATTTAAGACTGCAGGAATCGCATTAATATGTCTGCAAAGATTGTCTCGACATTTTTACAGATTATCCCTCGTTCCCTCCCCCCTAGGAGCATTATTGTGATATTCAATATACAGATTTTATGGTTCAAATCCATTTCTCATTTAATGTTAGTTGTATAAAGATGCACAAGCCCAAACTTGATTTAAATGTTTCAAAATATTTTTGTTTGTTTTTTTTTTTTCCTTTGAACTTGCATGTTACCTGCATATTTCTAACAAGAACAAGATTGATGCCGGTGTAGTGGAAGTTTACTTTTGGATCTTGAATCAACTTTAAAAAAGAAAATCCAGGTGCAGAACAAATTCTGTCTGTTTGGGATGTAGTTATCTGCCTCCTTATTCTAATTATACCTGTTTGTCTTCTTGTATGTTTGTCTCACACTATTCATCTCTCTCTCTCTCTCTCTCTCTCTCTCTCTCTCTCTCTCTCTCTCTCTCTCTCTCTCTCTCTCTCTCTCTCTCTCTATCTGTCTCTCTCTTTTTCCCTATTTAACTTACTGAATCTGACCTTCATTGCCTAAGTCCAATCCATGACAGTTCTCCTCTCACCATCAATTCGAGGCACGTTAATGTAGGTCAACAGTTTTAGCTCTCAAGTCTGGTCCTGCAGCAAATTCCATGCGGCGTTCAAACAGGAGTAAGCTTTGGATCATCATTGTCTGGTTAGAATCAGCTCGTCTTAATTAAAACCCTTGCTTTTCGGTTTTGTTGAGCTTTTTCTCTAAGGCCTCTCGTTGTTGTGGCTCTTTGTGTTCGGCTGACTAACCTTATTCTAGAAAGCTTCAGAAGCTTCGGATCACAGCTTCTAAGCTTCAGTACTTTCGTTGGTTCTACTTCGACTAAGTTCACAGACGGATCAAATAAGGAGACGGTGACTTTCCGTCAAGACAACAATAGGGTTAATGACTAATAAATGAGATCAGCGGATGGCTCAATCAAGAATCAAACCAAGACAGTCATAACCGTCTCTCTAAAGCGCCACCAACTGAGAAAAATCGCGACTTTAGTAATTCAAAGCCATAACTGCAATAAATGAGTCAGGAGAACCACGCACAAGTAGCTCTCGCTATCTTCTGAGAAAGGTGCTTTTTGAAAGTTTATCAGTGTAGACACTGTAGCATAAGCCCATTTGTTTCGATTGTTAGTTTAAAATCCCCTAATTTTTCCAAAAATCTTATATTAAGACGATGAGTTTCCATTAAACTAGAGTTAGAAAAGTTCAAATGGGATGTTATTCCAGCACCAAAAGACCAAACGTCTGGTCGAATCCCGCCATTCATTGCGTGAATCCAAAGTTTTCTCGATTAAAACAAGTGAATTTCTCTTGGGCTGACGCTAGGTTAAACAGGCCTAAAAAATTTCTTGAACATGCTCGGACAACTCAGCAGTGTTGTCTGATAAATATTTAACAGTCCATGTTTTACTCAACAGAACACAAGTTCAACATAGTAATACCAAATCTTATGTTTATAATATATATATATATATATATATATATATATATATATATATATATATGTATTGTTGGTGGGTTTGTTTTTTTATTTCAGGAATTTTAGGTGCTTCTAAATTCTTGTTTTGCAAACGATCAAATTTCTACCCATTTCTGGAAAAGCCACTGGTGTCTAATAATATTTCTCTCTCTCTCTCTCTCTCTCTCTCTCTCTCTCTCTCTATATATATATATATATATATATATATATATATATATATATATATATATATATATATATCCATCTCCTGCTTCCTTAATTTTTTTCTTTTGTTCGCTCTCTCTCTCTCTCTCTCTCTCTCTCTCTCTCTCTCTCTCTCATCATTTTCTCTTTCCTCTTCTCCTCTTATTGTGTCTCTATACCTCAGTCTTCCTCTCTGTCCATCTTTGCTTCCTTCTCCATCTTTCCCACACCTACAATTTTGAGAATCATCTTTTTCAAGATTGCTCTACCGCTCTTTCTCGTTCTTCCTCCTCTCACCTGGAAAGACCCTAATGAAGCCCATCCCTCTTTTTCTCTTCACCTCACCCGTCTCTCCTTTTCTCTTCACCTCACTCCTGTCAACCACTCTCATCCTCCTGGGGTGACTCGCCTTTTGCCCTGTTTGCATAAGGAAATCCATGATTGTTTGCTCACGCGGTCTCTTGGCGGCGAGAGCTGCATACAGGGCCGTGTGTTCCGCGTTACGGCTGCAACTGTCACCAAAGCCTTGTAGAATCTGGAGACTCTGGCCATTGCACGCCTGGATCTTGTACAATATACTTGGAAGAAAGAAAATTAATTAGCTGATAGGAAGAGGTTATGCAGTGTAGCTCCTTTTTTTCGTTTGTTTTTCAATCAGTGATGTGGACCATATCCACCCTTTTCGCGTATTATTTTTCTTTCACACTGTAGAAATAACGTCCTCTCCTCTGGTGATACTGAGTTGTTGAGGTTCTGAGCTCTTCAAAGCTGAATGTATGGTATTTGCCTTACTGTGTCTAAAATAGGATGAAATCTATACATTAATTAGTTAGGATAAAAAGGTACATTAAAGGACTAAAGAGCTAAAATAAAGGCAGGAAGGCGAAAAAAATTTAAAATAAGGGTGAGAGAGAGAGATAGAGAGAGGCAAAGACAGAGAGAGACAGAAAGAGACAGAGAGAGGAAAAAAAAAGAGAGAGAGAGAGAGAGAGAGAGAGAGAGAGAGAGTAATACAAAATTTGATGATTTCGATCAACAAGATTCCTAATTCTGTAGAATACGATTCTGTCTTTACATTGTCCCTAAGTCGAACCCTAGAGAGTGAATATAAAAACTTTAAGATTTTTCAATTTAAAAGACATCTTTTTAATTGTTTAATTGTCACTTAATCGAGCCCAATAAATTTTGTGCGACAACTCTTGAAACTTTTCGATATAAAAGTTTCCGTTTTCATTTTGTCCAATCTTTTTCTGATTGCAGAGTGAAGTGAAATACAGAGAAAACTAGAACGGTTATAGATAGTTGATACGTGATCAGAAAGACCTGCTTAAACCCTGACTCAGATGTTGACGGTTATTGTACAGTTTGAGAATGTTTGTTAAAGTATAAGCACAGCTCTTGCATGGTTACAAGTTACACGGCTGGAATAGTAATCGGATGTTTTTTTGTTTTAAACTTTTCCGTCTCCTATAGATCGAGTGGTACTAAAATGCCTTTTCTTTATTTTTTTTTTAACTTTCTGTACTCTTTATTATGTTTCCCATTTTCCTTTTCTTATCCTGAAACTTTACCCAATTTCTGTTTTTTAATCACAATTTTTTTCTTCTTTATGTCCTATTCTCTCCTCTCGATTTCTCTCATCAACTTTTTTTTAATCTATGTTGAACTGTTTAATCTTTTTTTTTTTTACTATACTCCACCTTCCTTTCGATTTTCTTTCTAACATCCACTCACAATCGCTTATTTGTCTAACTCAGCCTTTTTCTTCAGTCCCATTTCTTGATATGACTTTCTATGACCTATTTCCTCTTTATGATCCTAACTGCATCCTTTCATCTTTTTCTTTTATGTACCGTGCCAATCATGGTGATTTTATTATTATTATTATTATTATTATTATTATTATTATTATTATTATTATTATTATTATTATTATTATTATTATTATTATTATTATTATTATTATTATTATTATTATTATTATTATTATTATTATTATTATTATTATTATTATTATTATTATTATTATTATTATTATTACTATTATTATTGTTATTATTATTATTGTTACTATTATTATTATTATTATTATTATTATTATTATTATTATTATTATTATTATTATTATTATTATTATTATTATTATTATTATTATTATTATTATTATTATTATCATTAATTTAGTACCGTCTCGGTATCCTTCTTTATTTATGCCACCTTCATTTGCTTCTTCTGACTGCACCATCGCATTTTTATTTCTCTGCTTATTTCTCAATGAGTTGATATAACTTCATCACCGCATTTTATCTCTTCCCTCCATAATTTAGAGCCTCTTCGCCCTCCTCTAGTCTTTGGTCAATTCAAGAATCTATCCTTCTTGTCCTCCCTGGCTGCCCATTGCGCCTCACGAATTCTCTCCGCACGTCCCCCCCACCTCAGATCTTGTTTCCCTCAAATCCCGTGCTGAGCATGAGAGCACTGTTTGCTCTTGTTAACATTTTCAAACATCCTGCAATCCAGGCCCGTGTTCTACTGCGCCACATTCCGTGTACATCACAAGCCGATGTTCGCTTCTCTCAGAGATGATAGAAGGGGAGAAGCGGAGAAGAAAAACGGTGCAACATAGTGCTGTGTGTGTATAAAAGATAACTATAGAGAGATAGACAGACAAGACAAAAAAGGTTGAAGGAAATGGACAAAAATGAAGACATATGTAATGAAAGATTCAGATTGTGATATTTAGATGGATGGGTAGAAATAAAGGCAGATACGTGAAGAGCAGATAAATAGATAGGTAGACAAAATTAATATCATACTAAGAAATACAAAAGGAAAGAAAGAAACAGAGAGAGAGACACACAGAAAGAGACAGGTAGACAGACAAACAGAGAGAAAAAGAGAAAGACAGACAGGGACAGAGAGAGATGGGAGGGAGGTGTGAGGGCAGTCAGTTAGATAGACAGACAGAGACAGGGACAGAGAGAGAGGGAAGTGAGGATGGGTGAGGGCAGTCAGACAGAAAAAGAATTGTAAAACAGTTTTGGAGAGGAAAAAATTGTGGAGAAAAATTGAAAGGAGTGAAAAAGAAAAGAAAAAAAAATATAAAAAAGAAGACTCATGGTGTGGAAAAAGATGAGAGTGACATCACATACTCTTCCACTTGCTACTTTTCTGGTTTTCTGTTCCCGATCGAAAGTAAGCACCCTCCAGTTCATGACAACTTGTTTGATGTAAAGTTTCTATCTTCTGACGTCAGTTACATAAGTTTAGAAGGCAATCATGGTCGCTACAGTCATGCTATTTCAACATTGTTTCTAAATATAGAACAGAACCGTGCTGCGCGGAAGCCCATTGGCACATAGCATAGGAGGAAAAGTAGCCCCAAGGGACTAAAGAGTTCCATATTCAAACCCTATAGAGAGAAAGAACGCTTGACAAGCGAACGGATTCACCACCTTGCTGTGACAGCGCTCTGCAGTTCTTTCTGGAAAACAAGATAGTTTTTCACCGAGTCGTATGTGACCTATTTTAAAATTAACAATTTTGGTGATATAATTATGATTTTTCTATAGATTCTTGATCTTAGTGAGTAATTCTGGCCACTAAGTATTTCATAAAAAAAATCTTATAATATGTAATGCAGTTTTTACGCTCAAGTCCACGTAGTTTTGAATAGTTTGTCGCATCCTAAATTTCGTGAGTAATCTTATACGACAGTAAAATCTTTTTTCACAGAGTTTCTTATGTCGATTTAGATATTTTGCAGCTTAACGTTATTTTGTTCGACAGTAACAAAAGAAAGAAGTACAGAAATACAAAAATTCAAAAAAACATCCTAAATGTGCTCTTTTAAAAGCGCATCAATAAGAAATTTCAATGATTACTCCTTTATTGAATTTTGTTCAAAAACAATATAAATAATTTATCGATTGAATATAATTGAAAATGATTGTTGAATATCTTTAGAGAAAATAATCAATTTAATTATTGGTAACTTAACCTATCCAGTGATCTTATCGCACACATTTTCAATCTATCAGGTCAGCATTTACATTATCAAGACATATGATTAAGAAACAATGCTTTTGTAACCGAAAACCTGCAGAGACGTTTTAAGACAAGGAAAATAGCAACATGAGTATTTCCTCTATTAAACGCAAGTTAGTAACTTCCGTGTAATATTTTTAGCCTACTTTTACATTTTTGTTTATTTTCCAATTATTGGCCTAAATTTATTTTTGTAAACAAAAAAAATGAAATTTATTAAGTTGACTCTCTGAAGGAAACTGCGACTAGAAATTTTGTCCAAAATGATATTTATAACAACTGACTCAAGAGTTTGATTCCATCATCATTGACCCACTCCTAGGGTTTGAATCTTGCTAGGCATAAGATTTTCTTAAAACCTAAATAGTAGTAGAGAAAGTTATTTCTCCAATATTAGCATTATGAAAAGACAATGGGAGAGTATCACTGTGAAAGACGCCGTCTATATTAGCTTCAAGGATATAATGTTTATACATTCTCGTTACAAAAAAGTTTTGTCAAAAGTAAATTGGAATCTAAATTTTATTATCTAAAATAAGGCACACGGCTTAATGTTTTTATTTGCTTCTTTATAATTTTTGCGATGCTAATGTTGTAAATAGATTTCCCTAAACACAGAGAGGTGAGCAAGTCCAATTATTGAATACGGGAATGATTGCTGTTTATTATTTGTCTGGAATATTAATTATAAAAATCATTCAACGTTTATAAAAGTTAAACTCTCATTTAGCTAGAAGAAGCTTTAAATAAGGGGTTGGCCATCCATTGTTTAAAAATTCCTCAAAAAATTTTGGAAGGGGCAATATTTGTTTTCTTTAACGTCAAATCCAGAAGCTGAATTCTTTAAAACAAAAGAGGAAAACTTGTGAGTGTTTCATTGGAGTTTAAGAATTGTGAGAAAACAACTTCTTGCCTCAGGAGATATAAATCAGCATGAATTTTGTGTGGCAAGCACTTCTCTCTCTCGGATTAGTCGCCACAGCAGCACACTGCCAAATTACAGGTGAGTTGTTTGTATGGTTTCTCTTTCTGGGAATTTTGTTTTCTTTAACAAATTTCGGACACTTCAGCTCGTAAAACCTTTATTATCTGTCTTGGATACTCTTTTATGTTCTAGCTTTTTTCCTGATTGTGTTTATTTAGCTGCTTCTTGGTATCATTGTTGTCGATTGTGATGTTGTTGGTTTTTTTTGTTTTGTTTTCCTTCCTATTTGTATTTGTCAGCTTCATTCCCATATCTCTTTCGATTTAGCTTTGATGACTTTTAATAGCATCATTCTTTTCCACAATCATATGACACTTGTTTTATCTTTAATTCAATTTTGTCACAAACAATTATCAATATTTTGTGTACAGAAAATCATCTCTCAGACTCTAGGGTCTTAGCTAATATTCTCACAAAAAAAAAGAAAAAGAATTTTGTAAGAGGTCATCTCATTTCTTGTTCAACAGATGATAAAAGATTTTTGAAAACATGAACTGCATCTGAATTGTCAAATTCAGACGTGCTAAAAAGTAATAACAAATGTATTTAAAATTTTGTCACGTTAGTTCGTATAAATAATTAATTCAAAGCTCAAAAATTCTAAGGTTCAAACAAGAAAATACTCAAACTTCGATGTTCTCCTATTCAATTTCGGATAAAAATGTACATTGAAGTTTTAAACAATGGTTTCAAAATATTAAATAGAAAGCGAAAAAAAAAAGAAAAAAAATTGTTACTGCATAACACCTGGTTTTTGCCACATGCCTGGTTGCTCAGAGCCCTTATCGTGTAAAGCTCTACTAATATTGAACAATGTATAATCACCCAGTACATCACCTGGTACATTTTCTCTCTGCGAAATTGAATAGGAGTTCACAAGAATTTTAGTATTTCTTTTTTGTTTTAACCTTAGGGCTTTTGAGCTTTGAATTTGTATTTTTCGAACTATAGTGACAATTTTCAAATAAATTTGTTTTTATTTTTTTGGACTTTTCTATGATCCGAAAATAGTTGTGGTCTCTTAATATATATATATATATATATATATATATATATATATATATATATATATATATATATATATATACATGTGTGTGTGTGTAAGTAAAACATGATGATATCTCAAAGCTCTTTTTGTTGAGCACTTTCCGCATTGTACTTACTTGCAAATATATTATATATATACATATGTTTGTGCGTGTGAGTGTTTTTTTATTCTTTTTACCTGGATATTTTGATGATAATGGAAGAAAATACATTAACCCAAGAAACTCTACAGATTAAAAAAACAAAGTTGCATTAATTTTTTGTAAACCGAGCAAAGTAGAAGGCATTTCTTAAAAAAAATAAAATCAAGTTAGTGGTCAGAAGAGGCAAAACAGTAGCTATCCTTTTAAATGCCGCTGTTAGATTCATCAGAATTATTCAATCAGTTCATCTTAACAATTTTCAAATGAACAGTCATCACCGGTAGCCAGTTGTCTTGTTCCTATGATTGACTTTGTCTTTTGACTTTTGGTTTTTGGGAACATTTCTTCTAGATCTCTTGGATTATCTTTCATGACTGATCGCACCCGTTTTGTTTAGTAGTCCTTGCTATGTCTTTGAAACCGTTAATATCGAGCTGAAACTCAATGATCTAATGCATCGAGAATAAATTGTTTCGATGCGATAAGAAAAAAAATCATAAATGAGTACAATAGTTTTATAGACTTTATAAATGGCAACAATCTCTGATGGCAATACTTCAGACTTTATATTTTTGAAGTGGAAATTAATTGAAATAGCAGACAGTATATTTTTGCGCTTGTAATTATACAGGTCTAGAAGTAGTATTGGTGGCATTAACAGTATCTTAAGGTGTGAACAATCACCCAACCTGAACTTATATGGACAAAGATTGCAACATTCAAAATTACATATAGATTTCGCCGAAAGCAACAGTAATGGTAGTAGTAGTAGTAGTAGTAGTAGTAGTAGTAGTAGTAGTAGTAGTAGTAGTAGTAGTAGTAGTAGTAGTAGTAGTAGTAGTAGTAGTAGTAGTAGTAGTAGTAGTAGTAGTAGTAGTAGTAGTAGTAGTAGTAGTAGTAGTGGTGGTGGTGGTGGTGGTGGTGGTAGTGGTAGTAGTAGTAGTAGTAGTAGTAGTAGTAGTAGTAGTAGTGGTAGTAGTAGTAGTGGTAGTAGTAGTAGTAGTAGTAGTAGTAGTAGTAGTAGTAGTAGTAGTAGTAGTAGTAGTAGTAGTAGTAGTAGTAGTAGTAGTAGTAGTAGTAGTAGTAGTAGTAGTAGTAGTAGTAGTAGAAGTAGTAGTAGTAGTAGTAGTAGTAGTAGTAGTAGTAGTAGTAGTAGTAGTAGTAGTAGTAGTAGTAGTAGTAGTAGTAGTAGTAGTAGTAAGAATTATAAGAGCAAGAGTAGCATGTAGTGCTCAGTATTTATTATGACAAGGCTGTCAGTAAAAATGTTCGAAATATGCTTGCTATCGTATGATTTGAACCATCGATTTATAAATAGTTCGGCACCCGTTGCCGTGCCACTCAAAGAGAGCATGCATATACTACTATACCACCATGCTTCCATAAAGAGAAGTACATGGAAAAGGTATTTACTAAATTGACACTTAAAGATCTGCAGACTGAAGGTTTCCAACACGTCAATGACATGAAGAGACACACATTTTTTTAGAAGGAAGATAACTCCAGCTCTGATAAACACACGTCTCTCGAACATAATCAGTTGGAGCTTTTGATTTGCCTTTCTGTCAATCTCTCTCTCTCTCTCTCTCTCTCTCTCTCTCTCTCTCTCTCTCTCTCTCTCTCTCTCTCTCTCTCTCTCTCTCTCTCTCTCTCTCTCTCTCTCTCTCTCTCTCTCTCTCTCTCTCTCTCTCTCTCTCTCTCTCTCTCTCTCTCTCTCTCTCTCTCTCTCTCTCTCTCTCTCTCTCTTTCTCTTTTCACTCTCTCTTTTTCTCTCTTTCACTCTCTCTCGCATGCTCGCCCTCTCTTTATCTCGCTCTCAAAAAATTTTGAAATAATTATGAATAGTTACAGCCTGATCGAAGATGCTATATTGTATATTTAAATTTTCAATATCATGCTCAATGTATGGTATTTATGATCAGTTTCCCTTCATTAAGGTCTCTCTCAAAGTCATGTGCATGGAGGATAAACTCTGAAAGCAATTGAATATTCAGCTTTACGCTGCATTTGTTATTTTTAACTCAAATGTTCCTCAACTTTTTCCCAGATGAAGAGCACCCTTGCAATTCGGAGAACGCCATCCTTGTGCCAGAGGACCAGAGATGTCTCGTTCTGGTCACTGAAGCGCACACCTGGTCAAAGGCTCAAGCTTTCTGCGAGAGAAGGGGAGGTAACCTGTACAGGGTACGTTACTGAGGTGCCAAAATAAAATCTTTAGGGAATCATATTCAATAATTTTGGAGATTAGCTGCAGTTTGATTGGTGGGTATACTAACGGTTTTTTTTTACTGTGATAATTAAGATGAACGCGTATTTATATATTTTCAAAGTGATAGTGTATATGACAAGTATATTCATTACTGCTTATGTTTTGAAGTTTGTGATATGGATCTAGAAACAGGCTAAGCGAGCCCATGTGTAGGGAATGAAGAGGTATACACCACATATTTTGATACCACTGGAGGGAACCCAGATGCACCAACTCACACGCTTGGCAATTTGCCTGCTTAAACCAAGAATGAAGCAAAATTCTTTACCCTGACCATATAGAAAACAACATAGTTTTAGGAACTTGAAATCTGGCAAGCACTTTAGCTTTCTTTATGCAGCCTCCATTCCCGACAACTCACTTCTTCCATATTACGATGTCTTTGAAAAGCCCTTGAGAAAAAGAAAATCTATCTTTGTCTTTTGCCCTGGCTTCATGGTCAGAGAGGATTTGTCTACTACGAGGATTGGGCTGGTTGACTGTCACGTAACAGTTATTGAGCCTGGTTGAATACGGAAGACTAGGATGGTCCACATTGTTGAACTAGAGGGGCAGAAATTTTAAGCTTCTTGCACACTTATAAAGCCACAATTTTGAAATCAGTTGAGCCCTAATCATTTTGTAAAATTGAATTTTTTATTATAAATTTCGATAACATAGTTCTCTTCCTGAAAAAAAAAAGGGTGAGTCACCACCCTAATTTTATATTTATTAAAAATAAATAGCGTTGTTTAATATGTTTTGAACATAACCATGGTAAAAAGAGGAACATAAACGCCAATTAGAAAGTGTAGTATAGGCCTAGAAAGAAAGATATCCACCAATACAAGAGGGAAATAACAGGTTTGAGCTGGCACACGCGATAGTTTTGTTTACTTATCACAACGAGCTCGGGTGGAATTGAGGTAAAATGCAAATTTGTTATAAGGGAAGCTGATTTTCTTTAAAACTTTACATTTTGTTACACAAGAAAGCGAAAACTTCTGGTCATGTATTGTTTTGGAGTTTGTTTAGCAAAGTAATCTTGTAAAATGATATCAACATCCTTGTACTGCAAAAATGATTAAATAAATTAATAAATAAAGTAAAACAGAAAATTACCATTATTCAGTTAAAATATTAACCAGGAGGAAAACGAAACAGCGACAAAATTAGAAGCGATTGAAAACAATAAAAATTCTAGAAGTCAAGCCGAAATTAAAGCTAAACTTTTTACCAACAGCCTCGCATTGCGTTGATGTTAAAGTTCCATTCGAAAAAACAGATTCTCTGAATTGTGGCTAATCATTTAAATGTTTTCAAAGCAATAGATATCAAATAGATTATTGATCCCCATAATTCAGTTGGATTTGAATAAATCTTCAAAGTTTCCCATTTGATTTATTCCTCTGGTTTTGCTAGATTCTTAGAATCATGACAAAATTTTGACATGTAAATCTAGCTTTAGAGTTGCCAATAACGGGATACTGTTAACAGCTACATTTCGGCAAAAACAATTGCAACTCAGATTTATAATTGTCGCCAACGGCAAAAATGATTTTTGTTTTTTGTTTTTTTTTGTAATATAAACCTGGTAAGAGCGCGTAGTTAAAAGTAGATTTCTTGCAATTCTTGAATGTTATATTGGTCGCATCAATCAATTATTGATATTGTACGGATTCCTAATGAAATGTGCAGCTATTTCTCTTCCCGGTGCCCATGTCAGGACATGAGTCCATCAAAGTGCGGCCATATTGCTGTTTGCTGACCTCATCTTAGGTCGTGTCCATTATTAAAACTGCAGTTTTTACTACACAGCAGTTCCTTATTCAAAAGAATGATCAGTTTCATGTCATTTCTCAGAGATAAACTTTTTTTTATTTGATTCGAACTAGGATTAGAACTTTCATATCTTGTCATTCCTCTAAACATTTGTCTTCTTCAAACGCCATTTTGTTCCGTATAAAACTTTGAGAGGTTTAAGAGACGTAACTTGTTTTGACTTTTTATATATGTTTTCAAAAGTTTATCAGATAATTTGCACTTCCCCACCCCCTCCCACTAGGCTTATATCGGTCAAATGCAACTAGCATATTTAAATCATTATGGGGACGACAGGAAAATAGTTTATGGGAAGAAATTTGCCTGAAACCTGAGACTAACTCATTCTTAGTTTCCAATATCATTACCAAAAGCTTATCACAAGATTTTAAAGTTCCGCTCCAATTCTCTAAAGAAGTGCTAATTTGCGGATTTTCCCAGCTGCCTGGTGTCTACCTCTCGAACTCCTCTCATTCTCCAGATCCTGTACGGTCGGATAGAGAATCGCCCACACCTGGCACGATGTTTGGCATCCATCCCAAACGCTCGTGTGGCGGACTTGTGGATAGACGCTGTTGGCATCTGGTCTCCACAGTATATCTGGATAAACGGTGAGTAACAGTTGACGGAGCTCTTGCTCAGAGATGTTGAGGTGCCACAATTATGTTGCTACTTATTGTTCCTTTCCTTTTCGATGTCTATTAATGAGTTAGTCGGGAATTCCATAATGAAGAACCGCGTGCTGCGTTGATTTTCTTATCATATTTATACCCATAATTTATTCTGAAGCGTAACTTCAGTCAAACAGCGATAGAGGCTAGCGATAGATGGCTGTAGAGTAAGCTTGGTCTTAACTCGGCAAGGCATAGGTGCCGCACGGAGGTTCGAGTTCGTTTCTTGCTCATATTATTTGTCCATTTTTGCGTATTTTCGCATTTTATCCAATTTGTCGTTATTAAGTTAGATTAAGGTTTGTATTTGCTTCTTCTATTCTGAGTCATATTATAAATAAATTTTCTCTGTAAAAAAGGCAATGTTTAGAGAAGATCAAAGTAAAGAGAGTGGGAGTTTTACATTGCTATAGGTTTTTTTTTTTCAATTAATAACTGCCTCGTAGGGTGCTGAAACATTTATTTTTGGGATGTCGCTTTAACTGCATGGTAAACTCTTGAGATTCTGAGAGAGAGAGAGAGAGAGAGAGAGAGAGAGAGAGAGAGAGAGAGAGAGAGAGAGAGCGTCTCAAGAGTTGATCGCTTATGTTCTATGTTTCTCCAGACAGTTACGTGAACCCAGTCAAGTGGTGCCCTAACTACGAGCCCGTGCACGATCTGAGCACTGTCCAGTGGAGAAGTGACCAACTCAGTGTGGAGTACTGCATGACCAACTGTCGGAATGAAAACAAAGAGTACACGGTGGTTTCTGTAAGTGATCACCAAGTCCTGGTTATCCGGTGCGAATTTGATATATGACATTTTTTAAGGTTGACTCATATCTTTTTACACCAATTTAAAATGCAACAGAGAAAGGAAACATACCAGATATTAAAAAGTGAGCTGAAAAATGACACCTGTTTCGTCATAATCGCTTGTATTTTTGTCAGAAACTCATCATTAAATCTACAAACAAAAACTTGCCGTCTCTGCTGCGTATTTCTCTATATTATTACAACGGAGTCGCCAACTGTGTACTTGTCTCCGCATGTCGCCGGATGCAAATAAGCATCTGAATGCAGTCGACACAAAGCTCTCATTATATACTTCTACATCGGCGCTTCTTCCAAAGCGATAACCCTTCAAATATTCGATATAAAAAAGAAAGTCTGTACACTCTAAAGTTAAGCTTATATCTGATGATCCCGGCATACAGCAACAACAAAATCATCACGCAATAAGCAAGATTCACAGCCGTCTGGCAGAGTGGGCAGTGAGCAGTAAATGTTATGTTCGTATGATAGCGACACCCTGTTTCCAACTAAAGATTCTCTCTGAGTTTCGAGAAACTGTTGATCGCCAATAACCCTTTAGGTATCTACGTAATCCATTCAAATCATTTTTTCTTGCATTAATAAAGGTGTTCAAGCCTTCATAATAATGATAGGGAAGAGAATAAGAAACTAAACCGAAAAATGTGACATCGGCTATTTTCATGCATGCAAAGTAGAATTTAAGTCAACAGCATTTTGCTGAGGCAATGGCAAGAGAAGCAAATATTATATGCAGGTATTGCATAATGAAAATATGTATATGAGTCCTTTTTTTATTGCAAACCAAACAGAAAAAGCAGCCCAGTAAGGTGATATCTACATTTTCAAACATTGTTCCTTGTCCTGAATGATCCTTTCCAATAAATGATCTTCTAAATTTGTTCATATCTATCCTACTTATGAAGATTTTATATATATATATATATATATATATATATATATATATAAATATATATATAATCGTTATTCTAGCATTCTGTGACACTGCTCGACATATATATGTATATTTTAAATCTTAACTCCCTCGGTGTAGGCAATGTCCAGTACTGGTCGTGGCCAGCCCAGCACGCCCAAGTGTTTCTGCATGAGTCGGGTGGACAGCAGGTACCGTGTGGACTGTGCCTCTCCGGCCGTGGATTATAACAACTGGAGCCGCTCTTACATCTTCCAGTACAAACCGAGTAAGTGTGGCGAGACTTATTATCTGTAGCTTCCCCTTACAACAACTGGAGCCGCTCTTACATCTTCCAGTACAAACCGAGTAAGTGTGGCGAGACTTATTATCTGTAGCTTCCCCTTACAACAACTGGAGCCGCTCTTACATCTTCCAGTACAAACCGAGTAAGTGTGGCGAGACTTATTATCATTAATTTCCCCTTACAACAACTGGAGCCGCTCTTACATCTTCCGGTACAAACCGAGTAAGTGTGGCGAGACTTATTATCTGTAGCTTCCCCTTACAACTGGAGCCGCTCTTACATCTTCCAGTACAAACCGAGTAAGTGTGGCGAGACTTATTATCTGTAGCTTCCCCTTACAACAACTGGAGCCGCTCTTACATCTTCCAGTACAAACCGAGTAAGTGTGGCGAGACTTATTATCTGTAGCTTCCCCTTACAACAACTGGAGCCGCTCTTACATCTTCCGGTACAAACCGAGTAAGTGTGGCGAGACTTATTATCTGTAGCTTCCCCTTACAACTGGAGCCGCTCTTACATCTTCCGGTACAAACCGAGTAAGTGTGGCGAGACTTATTATCATTAATTTCCCCTTACAACAACTGGAGCCGCTCTTACATCTTCCAGTACAAACCGAGTAAGTGTGGCGAGACTTATTATCATTAATTTCCCCTTACAACAACTGGAGCCGCTCTTACATCTTCCGGTACAAACCGAGTAAGTGTGGCGAAAGTAACAAATATTTAATGTCCTTAATGCAAGGAAATAAAATTGGATCTTCTTCTTCTTCAAACAAAAAAGATAACAATGTTATGCTGCTTCTCTTGCGTCACCCTGTACTTGATTTGTTCAGGGAATGACTGGAAGGAAGAGCTGTGCAGTAAGATGGAACGCAACAGCTTCTTTTATTTGCTCTACTTTTTTCAACCAATCCAGATGGTTCGATTGAATGGTTGAGAAGTTCAACTAGCAAAGTCCACAATTAGCGTTGAATTGTTCTGCCACGGTGTCAACTATTCCATAAGATTCCAGTATCAGTTTAGTGTTGAAACAAATCCCATTGACATAAGAAAAATAATTATAGAGACGTTTGTTTTTATTGCACCTATCAACAGCTTAGCATTCAATCAAATGACTCATCTGATCTCTTTATTTTGAGCAATTCTTCACAGGCGTAATCAGAAATCCTGCATTTTTTTAAATCAACTCAAAATTGGTTTCAGTGATTGGTGCTTTTGTTAGAGACGAAGGTACCAGTTGTAATGAACATTTAATGTTATGAAAGCACAAGAGCTGAGGCTGGCTCTTTGATCAAATGCATGAACGTATATCCAGCTTGCAGCGGCAGCCTAAAAATATAAGACAGACACAAAATCTTGTGGATAGTTTCACTATTTTCAAATTTTTACTTCACTGATTTTAATATCATAATTATTTCCCCCAAATTTTGTTTAAAATATTCGCTAGAATAAATTTAATTGGCATGTTTAGTTGAAGATAAGGACTTCAATGTTAACATTGATTACTAAGACAGTTGCAAAACAACGAAACTACTGGTTTTACATAAGATCTTGGGCTATGTTATTTGAATAGAAGTCAACCTCAGTTTAGAGATGTTACATTGACACCCAAATTATTTGAGCTTTCTTTTTGGATCTAAAAAAAATTTTACTGCGTAGTGCGTTTCTCCCAGGCTGGTTTCCTTTTTTTAGAGTGATGTGGCTTGTAAATCATATGTCTCAACTTTGAAGTTTGGGTGAAATTTAAAGATCAGTCATTGCAGTTGATTTGAACAATAAATGCGCACACAAAAAAAAAAACGTAGTTCAGAGAAAAAGCCACGATGCTTAAACGCTCCCACAAGGAAGAACTGCGGCTACTTATGGGTACATACTGTTGGGCTCGAGACAAAAATTTGAAGAGTTGATTTCTACATCAGACGTATGGATGGGGTACCCATTATTGTTGAAGTCTCTAGTTCTAAGACCTACAGACAGATTATAGTATTCCTTGCTTTCAACGCGGATGTCTAGTTACGGCACCTTACGCTATGTCGGATCAGTGGATAGAGAACGTTTTGGGGCTGGAGCATGAATTAGTTTTTACCTTGTTAAAACTTTAAATGGACGCCCATTTTATTGAAATCTTAAGCCATTTAAACTCGGTGCAATGCCATAGATAATATTCTATTTCAGAGAATTTTAGGGCGCACTAAGACTTGTCATCTACTACAGTGAGAATCGTCTCCGAGCCTCACAGAACTCACGTGGTGATAGAGAGACTGACTATACCGGAACCTACACAATACAGACTATTGATTGTTCTACACAATACAGACTATTGATTGTTCTACACAATAGAGACTATTGATTGTTCTACATAATAGAGACTATTGATTGTTCTACACAATAGAGACTATTGATTGTTCTACACAATAGAGACTATTGATTGTTCTACACAATAGAGACTATTGATTGTTCTACACAATAGAGACTATTGGTTGTTCTACACAATAGAGACTGTTGATAGTTCTACACAAAAGAGACAATTGGTTGTTCTACACAATATAGACTATTGATAGTTCTACACAATAGAGACTATTGATTGCTCTACACAATAGAGACCTTTGATTATTCTACACACTAGAGACTATTGATTGTTCTACACAATAGAGACTATTGGTTGTTCTACACAATAGAGACCATTGATAGTTCTACACAATAGAGACTATTGGTTGTTCAACACAATAGAGACTGTTGATAGTTCTACACAATAGAGACTATTGATTGCTCTACACAATAGAGACCTTTGATTGTTCTACACACTAGAGACTATTGATTGTTCTACACAATAGAGACTATTGGTTGTTCTACACAATAGAGACCATTGATAGTTCTACACAATAGAGACCATTGATAGTTCTACACAATAGAGACCATTGATAGTTCTATACAATAGAGACTATTGGTTGTTCTTTGTTGTCTCGTGTCACCCAGATGGGATGATCGTCACGGAGGGCTTCAACAGTCATACCGACTCGCAGGTGATGTGCGCCACGGTGTCTACCAAGACTCTCACAGGGAGGAACTATAGCAGCGACACGTGCTTCACCGAGAACCCGTACCTCTGCTGTATAGGTGAGCACACAACCACCGCATGCCTAGCTTGCTGATACTTTAGATAGTTTGAGCTATCTGATGTTTAGATGTTCCGTATTTTAAAGTTTATCACACTCGACTTACACTTCATCTACAAAAAACTTCAGCCATGACAATCCAGGTGTGAATAATTGAAAATAATATTTTGTAAAGTGATGTGACGTTCACTGACGTCTGTCTGAACTTATCCCCAACCAGGCGACGCGTCGTACTGTGACGAGCAGGCAACGAGTCGCTGCAACGAGCTCGAGTGTTACGTCCGGCTGCCACATCCTATCAACAAATGCGTCCTGCGGGTCAACCGCAACAGGAACTGGTTCGAGGCGCGTGCGCATTGTTACAACATTGGAGGAGATCTGTGGAACCTGCACCACTACCGTGACCTGACCTTAGTGCAGCCTCAGCTGGAAGCCTCCCAGCAATACTGGGTCGGGGCCACCAACTACGGATGGAGCTTTTCCTCTGGTACGGCAAGAGAGGGGTTTCATTAATTTAATTCAGTTATTTATATTTTGTGTGGAAATAAAAAGTGCTGTGTATCTCAGATAACTAGTTCTACTTCTGGCTTCTCCATAGAAGATTCTTTTGGAAGCTAAGGGGATGTAATCTAACCAAAGAAATTTTGACTAAGTTTTTCTACATCTTCAGAAGCGCTTACAGGTAGGGCCAAACAGATGACCTGAGCATAAGCGTATTTTTCAATTAGACTTTTTGTTTAACGTTAAAGTGTTCTCGAGCTATATGATATATGTTTTGTAACTTCTTTTTTTATTTTTCTCTGGTATTTTCTCTGCTTTTTGAAGCTTCAAACTGAGAACAATTCGGCTGTTTTTAATGTTGTTAAATAAACCATGATATTCGAATCTTTCATAGGATAAAAAATTTTCATCTTACCGACCGCCATCTGTGCTATCCATAAATATTTCGTACGAAAAAAAAATTCGCGTTGTTCAAGGCGGTTATTACATTTTCTTATCCATAAATCATATTTAAAAATCAAGATAAAAAAAACTTTCCTTATCATAAAGCATTGCGTTAGTGAACAAAAACTTTAAGATATAAAATGCGCGCCTCACGAGGTAGTATCTTGAGAAATTCTAAATTAGTAAACAAGATTTGTTTATGGGACCACTCTATGACAGATTTCTTTGGAGGCCCTCACTCATGTTCGAGAATATAACTTATGGCACTATGGTTTCGGTTTGATCACTTGATTAAATATGTAGATAATGTATCTGACTGAAAGAATCGACATCATCTATCACATTTGTAGCATTTCTAGTGTTGACGACATTAGCTTCTTGTGCAGTGGGGAACATACTTTAAGAAAATCGTTATTGGAGACTTAACTGTTTAGCTGCATTGTATCGGAAGAAGGAATAAAGCACTGTTTGATTCAGTATTGATGAAAAGTATAGAGTAATACAAGCAAAACAAAAGAAAATCTATGTAGACTCTTACATATTGTGGGCTCTTACTTTCTTTATTAAATTTTAATCTAAAGTTAAAGAGCCGTGAGCCTAGAGATGTACGAAAAAACCTGAACACTTTCTCAAAAGAGGTGAATTTTACTCTTGAATTCATTCCGGTGTCAGCCTGAGCCATGGACCCAATGGTATTTGGAATCTCACATTTCCCAGGCTGACTTGCTTGAACATGGGTAAAACATGAGGGGAGAAAAGAGATTTGTAACGTAAAAGGGATTCAGTGGGCACGGAAATCTTGCGGCTACCTCACTAAACGTGCGGACTCTATCATTGACTTGATTACATCTGTATTCAACTATTCCTGTCCAGTAAGTACGGACGTGACCCTCGAAAACATCAAAACCCGGAAGTGCGGCCATATGTTCCGCGAGAAAGGAGATTTCTGGGACTGGGGAGACACCGTGTGTGATCAGGACAAACAGTTTATTTGTGAATTTGGTGAGTTGCTACAGTAAGGTGGAGGCTAGTCTTGTTTCTACGCTCTTGTCATACCGCTTAGGTTATACCATAGTTGATGTTCTTGGTGGGATTGACCGAGATAGGGTGAGGTTGACATAGATGGGGCAGATGATGATGATGATGATGATGATGGTGATGGTGATGATGATGATGATGATGATGATGATGATGATGATGATGATGATGATGGTGATGGTGATGATGATGATGATGATGATGATGATGATGATGATGATGATTATGATGAGGATGATGATTATGATGATGAGGATGATTATGAAGATGATGGTGAAGATATGATGATGGTAATTGGTGGGGCATTAGCTGTAGTAATGTTATTGGTGACAGTAATGGTGTTCTTGATGATAGTTATGTCAATTCTTGCTATCGGTGTTGCTCTTGTAACCTTTAGCGGGTAGGGGCGTTTTTTAGTTGTTGTTGTTGTTGTTGTTGTTGTTGTTGTTGTAATTGTCAATGATGGCATATCATAGTTCAATTAATGGACAGGACAATCGTTTTATTTATTTCTATTTCTTTAATAACTACTTCCAAAAGTGTTTGCAATTTTGCAATTTTACTACCATTATTTCGGGTGGGAGTTGGAGGGGGTATAGTCTTGACAACTGTCTTGATCTTGAATTATTTAATTATTGATTATTTAAGGTATCATGGCATAACACAAATGCTATCATGATTTTCTGGTATGCTTTTTACCCTTTTGTTTTGTTTTACCTTTCTTTCTCTAAGTTCTATTTTTTTCAGTTTGTTTTGAGAAACGGAAAAATATGTTACTGTGCATCTTATTACACAAACCGTAAAATTAAAATATTTTTTTAAGGGAAATGTAATATATCACAGATCTTCTCTTTTTTTCTTTGCTTTTAGTTTTAGTTTTACGCGGATTCTGTGGCTCTTCATATTCAAGAATTCATAGTTAACAATTCCTAATTCTTCTTTTTTTTTTTTTTTTTTTTTGGGAGGGGGGATAATTTAGCTCTCGCCATTTACACCCGTCTGATCTCCTGTTTAATCTACCCCCCGCAGACTTATCCATGTGAATGTCTCTGGTCATTGATGTACCCCCCCCCCCCCCCCTCACTTCTGCTTTCATTCAATATTCGATCAGAGAAAAAGAACTTCACCAGAGAGCAGTACAATAACCCGCAAGCCACCTGCCCGTGGGAGTTTGTTGTGGAGCTTCCAGTTGAGCCTCTGTTCCCTCAGCCAGCTGTGGACCGGAGTGCAAGGGACGACAGTGGTGCGGTCTGAACTAGTTCTAAGAATTGCTCAACCTTTCCTCAGTTTTTCTCAGAATCTTATAAGTCCTGAATAAAACAGAACAGTGTGTTGACGCCATCTCTAGTGATTTATTCCAAATAAAAAATATGCACTTTTTAATCTTCAAACTGAAAAGAAAAATTATATCTGTTTCTTGATTTCTCGTATTTTGGCAGCTAGGGCTGAAATATATTTTCCCAATCTTACTGAAAAATTATGATAAATCATTGTATTGTCTTAAAGAATTGCTTCCTTAATAATAGATCTCGATGTATATTATTTTGCTATTTCTATAGATCTAATTTCACTGGTTTCGAAGGTGACATTGGCGCTACACCTATCTATCAATAAATTCTATCACATGAACCAATAGTAGAAAACTTTTTAAGCAGACAAAATTAATCATTTATGATCGAAATGGCATGGCGTAACTCGATGTGTTTTATGTGGTAAGCAGAGTCAAAATATTACGAGGGCATATTGATAAGTTTTGCCTCCAAGTCCATAACTTTGGAAATAATGAAGACAAACAAAATGATACTTACACCAAATGAAAGGTCATTTTATTTAGCACCAGATGACATATCATTTTTCAACATAATCACCGTCCCGTTCGATACAGAGCCGCCACCGACGGACGACCTGTTGGATGCCGTCAGCGAAGAAGTCAGCAGTCTTGTCTCTGCACCAAGAAAGAACAGCATTCTTCACATCTTCGTCTGTCTCGTAACGGTTGCCCTTGAGGTAATCCTTGAGTTTTGGAAAAAGGAAGAAATCGCTCGGAGCAAGATCTGGGCTATAAGGCGGGTGCGGTAATGTCCGGAGGCCTAAACGATCTAAAGCCATGCGAGTTTCCAAACTTGTGTGAGGGCGAGCGTTGTCGTGATGGATGATGGTGCTTCTCACGATCTTTTGGGACAGTGAGGGTGTGGTTCACACAGAATTTTTGGAACAAGGCAACACCGTGAATTCTACGAAATATGTGAACACACTGGAGAAACTGAAAGCGAGGTTGCGACGGGTAAGGAGTGAGAAAGTTTCCATCATCCATCACGACAACGCTCGCCCTCACACAAGTTTGGAAACTCGCACGGTTTTAGATCGTTTAGGCCTCCGGACATTACCGCACCCGCCTTATAGCCCAGATCTTGCTCCGAGCGATTTCTTCCTTTTTCCAAAACTCAAGGATTACCTCAAGGGCAACCGTTACGAGACAGACGAAGATGTGAAGAATGCTGTTCTTTCTTGGTGCAGAGACAAGACTGCTGACTTCTTCGCTGACGGCATCCAACAGGTCGTCCGTCGGTGGCGGCTCTGTATCGAACGGGACGGTGATTATGTTGAAAAATGATATGTCATCTGGTGCTAAATAAAATGACCTTTCATTTGGTGTAAGTATCATTTGTTTGTCTTCATTATTTCCAAAGTTATGGACTTGGAGGCAAAACTTATCAATATGCCCTCGTATTTAGAAATGTCCCGGTGTCACTATGATCGTAGCCAAAAAAGAATTTGCTATGTCATTATTTATTCATTCGTTCACTCTGGATCTTTGCCTCTCTGTATCTCTTTCTATTTTTTTTCCATACGTCTATCCATCTAAATATTAATTTATATACTTATCTATATAATGAGGTTTATGTTTGACGTCGTTTAATCAACGGTAAATGTCTAAATAAAAGCATAAAACCATGATGAATCTTTACAAACAACATCACCAGCAACCAAACCCTGAAAATGCTTAAATTTACAAAGGGATACCATCTTACATGACAACTGTAACCACATAATATCCCTCCCCCCCCCCACCCCTAAAAAAAAAACCCACGAGTTTTGAGAAAAACGAGAAATACGCAAATACCTACGCTACGGACGTTCATCTAAAAATCTTGTTTTTGCTTGAGAAACGGGAAAACATGTTACTGTGCATCTTATTACACAAACCGTAAAATTTCAATATTTTTTTTTGAAAGAAATGTAATATATTACAGATCTCCTCTTTTTTTCCATAAACAAAAAGAATAGAACATTGTAGTTCTAACAGAGTCATCGTCCGCATTCCCCCCCAGATCCCTTCCCTCTGGCCGCTGTGCTGTCAGCTATAGTCGCCGGCATCATGCTGCTCACAGCCCTAGCGCTCGCCTTCGGGTTTTGCTGGAGACGGTCAGTGGCGCTTATTCTTTTTTCTCATATCTTAATCTTGGTTTTGCTGGAGACGGTCAGTGGCGCTTATTCTTTTTTCTCATATCTTAATCTTGGTTTTGCTGGAGACGGTCAGTGGCGCTTATTCTTTTTTCTCATATCTTAATCTTGGTTTTGCTGGAGACGGTCAGTGGCGCTTATTCTTTTTTCTCATATCTTAATTTTTAAGAGCTTTTCTCTTTCGCATCCTGTTTTGTTTATAAAAGTTTGACTAAGTTGCTTTCTAATTATGATTAAATAGTAATGCAATACGTCTTGTATTAAAAAAATAAATAAATAAAGGTGTGTGCTATTTACTTATTTATATTTTATATTTTATTTTTTTAAATTGTGTGTGTGTGTGTGTGTGAAAAAAAAAGGGGGGGGGGTCTGCGGCTATATTAGTAAGTTTCAGTAACATATCAATAAAATTGATAATTCTCCAACTGTTGTGATTCTGTCAGGGGCTGGCTAGTTGGAGGTTTCCAGAAAGTTCGAGAGAGACTCGCCTTCATACCTTACTTTGCTGACGTTGGACAAGTGGCGGATTATGAAAGTGAGTGTCTCCTACGGTGATAATATTGGAGGCATTAAAAATTCAAGTTGATGTTTACAGTTTAAGCAAATTAACAAAAGTAAAATAGTCATTAGCGTAAATATCAACAAAGATGTGATTATCATATTGAAGATGCTGAGGGTGATATCTATAATAACAATAATGATTATGATGATGCTGATATTAATAATAATAATAATAATAATAACAACAACAACAACAACAACAACAACAACAACAACAACAACAACAACAACAACAACAACAACAACAACAATAATAATAATAATAATAATAATAATAATAATAATAATAATAATAATAATAATAATAATAATAATAATAGTAATAATCAATAAATAAAGTAAATTTACACTATACTAATATTGGTTATGCTTATTATTACCATATTTTTTATAATAGTAGTAATATCGACATATATTATAGAAACTGATAATAAAATAATATCGATCATGTTGAAGACGGTAATGATGTAAGTCTTCAGATCAAGAAGATCACAAATATTTTACGCTGGGGTCGCAGCACTCAACTGGTTGTTGTTACTCTGTCATCAGGCCACGCTGCAAACATGAGCTCGGTATCCGAACATGGTTCACAGGTGAGAACATTTTGCTTCCATCATCAGGGAGGACGAAAACATTTCTTGTCCTTCATTATTTGGAATGACATTGTGATACCACATTATTAGTCATAAATTTCTAAATGGTCAATGTTTTCAAGTAATGTCAGTTTTACATTACGATCTCTGTGCGACTCATGAATATTTCGTTTGCACAGATTGAAAAGGTACTAAATCTTTTTATTTTGAAAGAGTTAAAGCAATGCTTTTCTGAGCCCACGCTATATAGCTATAAAAGTAAAAGATGAAAGTAGAATAACTTTCCAACAATTGTAAAGTATCCCTAATTTTCTGGCTGGGTCTGCATTGCATCGTAAAATCGGATGCTTTTGTTAGAGAATAGGCTTAAATCAGCAGCTGACGGCGTGAGTTTCGAACGTTTCTGGAACGAGAACAATAAGCACTAGACGAGCATTCAAACACCAGAGTCAAAGGATCAGCTCATAAGAGTAGCTAGAGAACATTGAGGTTGTAAATGGGTGCACACTACATCTGACCATAACCTCAGAGCATATGTATCAGCTTCAAAGACTGGCTAGGGTACATTGTTGCTGTAAATGGGTGCACATTACATTCGACTACAACCTCGGAGCTAAAGTATCAGCTCATAGGACTGGCTAGAGTACATTGTGGTTGTCATTGGGTGCACACTACACCCGACTAGAACATTTTTTCTAGTTTGGTTAAGACTACTGAAACATTAAAATACAATTCAGTTTATAATATAAAACATAATCCGATCTATTTGCTAGACTGGCCTTGTCAAGGGAGGTTACCATGCTGGCGGGATGTCCTCGTTTGCTATGTCTTCCTCATCCTACACAGAACAGACCAATGGCGGGTTTGCTAATACAAATCTAGGTTTGTCTCTGCATTATAATTATAAAGTCATGGAATCCATTATTTTGTACCTTGCGTATAATTCTCTTACTATTATTTATATAGCCACATATTGACTTCCAAAGATCTGACTATTATAAAATAACAAAAAAGAATTCGGTATTTGACTTTGCATGCGTTAAGGTGTTTTGTGGATTGTTTCGACCCTATGGTGTACATAAATTTAAGATTTCCTGACAGGTTGCTGAGGTTTTGCATTAAGTCGAGGTCGATAAATCGTTGTTACAACTCACAGTTCCTTTATTCAGTAACACGAATGGCTTCGAAGCTTTTCTTCGACAATTGCTCTTGTATTGTTACATCCTTATATTTTTTGCAATAGCAATGAAATATCATTTATAATATTTCAAATCCTATTCTGGAGAAAGAGATATTCAAATTTGATGAATTTTAATAGGGAAACTACACCAAATTTTCCTTCATAGTAATCACATTGCTGCAGCCTGTATAGCTCAAATAATTATATTTCAGCGAACAAATCGTTGTTTATTGCTTTAAGATGCTCCGGTTTCAGGGAAAAGGGTGGGGTGGGGGGGGGGGGGGGGTAGGGGATAAACACGCACGCCCGAGTTCTGCTCTATCCTGCCAGAAAAGGGTTTTATGATGTTGGGCAAATAAAATATTGGCAGTGCTGCTACCGAGTAATCCTAGACAGATGGTGCACGTGTAGTTAGAGGAATGATTATGGTGCTGGTGGTGGGGTGGCAGTGATAATGACGATGACGATGATGAAGATGATGATGACGACAACAGTGATGACGATGACGATGATGATGATGAGATATAAAAGCTAAGTATACAGAATAATTAGCCATGCACTTATTTATCGCGTAAACTCTCTAACTTGAAATCCCCAAGACGCGACATATGCTACTGTGCCCAGGAGTGGAACAGATTATATGACACTGCAGGCTCAAATGGAAATAAAAGTAAGTTTTTCCTTTGTTTTGTTTCGTTTTATCATTCAACTAGTGACTTATCAATCAAACATAGATCTTTTTGCTGTGGATTTCAGTTTATAAATTATAGCCTGCCTAAGAGCATGACCAAATTATAAGGTAGTATAGGTTTTTGTTCTTGAACAATCGTGTTAACACGTTGAACAAATTTTTTTTATGAACAATTCAAAAGGAATGTAATGGATCAGAAAATTGGGTGGGCTGCATGCAGTTTTTTTGTTTTTAACAGTTACTAACTAATAAAAAAAAGTAAGATGATACAGTTAATATATAGTAAAATACTGATTTACCTAAAACGTTTCTAGTTCCCAAATATTTTCATATCTAGTAATGACCTAAATATATCAAAGCACGTTTTCAACAAAAAGGCTTTTCAGATCACTAGATGTACCACCTTGTATAGCTGATCTGTATAGACATCCAAAATAATGATACTGGATGCGGAAGATTGACGTTTATATTTTTTGTGATCCTTCATGTCCAAGCGTGTATTTCCATTCTCTTCCTCTCTCGTTAGGATGACGCTGAGCTGGCTTCTCTTCGTGGATCAGTGCGCCGCAAGCCGGAAGTAGCTCTGGTCACGGATAACGTGGACATGAACTTCACCGTCAACAAGGCCGTGAACCGGTCCCACAGCCACGCCGGGAGCGAGAGGTCAAGGTCATCGCTGGATAGAACAATGGAGGAGATTCATGCAGACAGGAACGGGGTGACCATGAGCCTGCCCGAGCGTGTAGTAGAGGCCAAGTATTACACGACCAGCACATAGAGATAAACATAGACTTTCAACAGAAACAGCGTCTGAAAACAGCGACTGTCTTCTAGCGTTTACAATAACAGAGCCAGATTTAATTTATTTTGCGTTGTAGATTTAGACTCAATTGAACCACAACGCAGAGGATATCTCGATAAAACATAACATAAAAAAATTGTTGACTAAAAAATTACTTTTAGCGATGATTATTTATTTGTCTGATTCAAGGTTCCAACCAAACAAAGGATAGTATGATTAAGACTAAAGTCCTGTGCGGTGCGCTATTTTTTTCCATTCAAGCCTAAAATTTTGAAGATGCAGGTTACGTCTATCTTAAAAAATAAGAACAGAGTAGGCAAAGGTATTTTTTGCCAATTAATATCTCGATTGGTTAAATATGTAAACATGTATCAATGAAAAAAAAAGCTAAAGAAACTAACACAATTTATTACAAACTACGAAACTAGACACACGACAGTTTCATTATTGCGGTTAAATTTAGCATTATTATATTTTTTTTGCCCAGTAGCATACAGATGCTCTATATCTCTTCATCTATTCTAAATACTAAAATAATGCGAGAGAAAATAGAACAAAATAAAGTCTGAAGTCGCAGTATTCAAATATCATGTTTTGGTTTTGTAATCGCTCAAGTTATTAGTTTTTGTAAATTTCCTTACGATTTGTTATACCTTTTATGCCGAAAATGGCTGTAAGTCTCAAAGCAGAATTTGACCTGGTGTTGTTACAAAATTTAACATAATTTAGCAACGCAATAATTTGATAATTAACGACATATATCAATAACCTACACTAAAAGCAACCTTTTAGGCTCCAGATAGCTCTATTAAAGGATGCAGACATGTTTAAGATTTATATGTGATGAAGGTGATGGACCCAATATTGAGAAGAAGTAATGTTTTTATTTTTGTTTTGTTTTTGTTGTTTTGTTTTTGTTTGTTCTCGTTTTGTTTTGTTTTTTCTTTTACTCGTATAAGGATTTTTTAATTTATATACTGAGAACTCCTTCCAACATTTAAGTTTTGAAAATAAGAAAATTTAGTACCTCGATCACATAAGTTTATTGAGGAATCTATATGATTTAGGGACAAAAGATCTATGAAGCAAATACAATATATATATATATATATATATATATATATATATATATATATATATATATATATATATTTCTTTCAAAGCCTTCAAGGTTTCCCGAAGAAACTTATCCAGAAATAAATCGACACAAGATTAATATTTCCACCAAAACGGCTTCAGTCAGTTTAAGGACTAAGTATTCATAGAGTCCGAATAAATAGTTTATCAACTTTGTTGGAGTGGTGTATAAGAAGGGGGTAGGGGGTAGATATTTGTGGGAATATTATAATTTCTTTAATTAATTCCAGGCATTATGAAGTGGTATCCTAAATATTGTTATATTTACTTCTCCGATCCTTTCTTTACGGCGTACATTTTCTTCAATTGTTAATTGTTTTCCTGCCTTTATTTTCTTTTCTTTCTTTTCTTTTTTAATTTTCGATTTTAAACTATTCCAAATCCAGAATTATAATGAGCAATGATTCTGTTTACATACAACCTTGACTTTAACCCCCCTATTTTTTTTATGTAATCTAATAACATTACTGAAAGCCATGAGGGTTTTTGGTTTGTACTTTTAGTGCAGTTTAATCCTATTTTATTTCATGACAATGATGAACATATAGATCAATAAAACGTTTATCTTTGTACATAATCTTATATAAGCCACGTCTTCCTCTTGTTTTACAGAATAGATTATTAATAATAATAATAATAATAATAATAATAATAATAATAATAATAATAATAATAATAATAATAATAATAATATTATAATTATAATTATTATTATTATTATTATTATTATTACTACTACTACTACTACTACTACTACTACTACTACTACTACTACTACTACTACTACTACTACTACTACTACTACTACTGCTGCTGCTGCTGCTGCTGCTGCTGCTGCTGCTGCTGCTGCTGCTACTACTACTACTACTATAATTCTTATTATTCTATTATTATTTTCATCATCATCATCATCATCCCATTGTCATTTCATACTTTCGCCATATAAATATATAATATTGAATCTTTCCATCGCACACAATTGCTCTGCGTGTAAACTTTCACCAACACAACAAAACGAAGAGAAAAAAAGGTGAGGTGGAGCTTCCAATACGGTGACTTCATGTTAAAGTTGATTTGTTGTTTCCATCATAAGTCTAATTTTTTACATATTTCTGTCCTAATAAATTATTTGCACATCGTTCCTTACGAAAGAATTATTTTGATGATCTTAACTTTTTCGAAATAAATTTGAATGTTCTGTTTCTAGTACCAACGGTCGACTATCCGGTTATCATAGTTGATAACATGCTAGACAAGGGGTTTGTTAACTGCCAGGTTCAGAACAACGAAAGGTGTTTACGGCTCCTAGAGCAGTTGCAGGGGATATCTACATTTCCATTCGGTATTAAAACACCTCGTTTGTTTTCTATAGCGCTGTAAATGCTTCACCATATTATGACTAGTGATTCCGGTGTTATTTCTGTACCTACAGACTATGTCTCATACAGAGACAAATACCAAATCCTCTCACTCGTTTCCTTTCATGTGTTATATAGTTTGGCTGTCCTGTTCTAAATTTGGTCTTGTGTCTAAACGTTTTCCACCCCCAGCCCTATTACCATTCGCATATAGGGGGAGGGGCAAATGACGAATACTGTTTGAAATGCTCCACTCTCTTATACCTCCTGCTGTTAGGATATGTCTGTAAAATAAGTTATGGTAGACGTTCAATTTACATTCATGTGTCAAAAAGTTTTGCATTTTTGGTTTTCCTTTCCCACTGCGAACCATATAAAAAAAACAACATTCATTTATGTAGAGATAAAATGATGCATTAATAAAAATAAATATGTATATTCTTTATTTCATTTATTTTTAAGCTGTTCACTGAGTAGGAAACGAACAGTTCACCTGTCAAGATATGATCCTAACAACATATATTAAATTAAAAACGGAACATCTAGTATGCTTTACTTTAAAAATAAATTGATGGGTGGAAGTGAGATAGGCTGTGGAATCCTGATGCTGATTACTTTCGCGAACTCACAATCATGTAAAGTTAAACTAAATTATATTCAATGCAAATTCGCACAGAAATAAGCACGGGTATATTGTCCATTAATCTAAAAACATCAAAGTTGTAGTTTTGTTAAGAGAAAGAGAGGGAGGGAGAGAGAGAGAGAGAGAGAGAGAGAGAGAGAGAGAGAGAGAGAGAGAGAGAGAGAGAGAAGGGGGAGGGGATTACACAGAGAGGATAAATTAGGGAAAAGTGCGTTTGAAGGGGAGGGGGAGGCAAATACAGACAGACAGGCAAGCAGAGGGTAGAGAGGGATGAGATAGAGACACGCTACTACTAAGATCTAAGAAAAGAAAGAAAGAAAAGGAATAAAAAAGTGAAACAGATGGAGATACAAGAAGCACAAAAGTAAATGAAATGGGCAGTCATAGACAGAATTAGAAAGGCAGACAGAGAAACATTGATTTTAGCCGGTGATTTAGAATTAAGCTACATATTATAGTGTGAGCTTATTTCTATACCATTAATTAATTTTTTGTGCTGTAATGACTAAGATTAAGAAGTTAAACCAAGGGGTGACTGCGATAAGGTTACGTCACTCAAACAAGGCACACAGATAAGTTTGGAGTTCATTAATTTAGGGAAAATAATAGAGCTGATCAAAGGCTTTATCAAAGCTAGGACGAATCCATGAAGTTAAGAAAGCATTAAGATATATAGTTAGACACTAAACTTAAGTAAAACTAAAAAAATCTAAACATTACATCAGACTCAATCTCAAAAAGTTCAAGATAAAATACGAAGCTTAAATAAAAAAAAAAAACTTATCTCGAGAAACGTTAAAAGTATAAGGCAAACCCATAGCTTAGAAAAATGAGCATAGCATAAAAAGGCAAGGTAGGAACAACCGAAAGCTACAAGTGTAATAAAAGTCCGAGGAAAGTACTGAAAAAACTCAAAATGTGATAAACCAGAGAAAAACCAGCAGTGCGCGAAACTCAAAGAAAACAGATAAAACATAGGAAACCCAATAAGGAGATGAAAAAATAAATTATCGAAACTAAAAGGAAACGCACAACGCTTGTTACTAAATAATAACAAAAAAAAATGCAAACACCAGGCGCGAAGCTGTGATGAGCGAATGATTCATTAGATCACAGCTAATGCCACTAGTAAAACTTGAGCTACATAAAGGACATTATTTTATCGAAGTGCTGTTCTACTTGCTAATCACATTCACATCAGCGGATCGGACTAATCAAACAATTGCTAATTACGTATTGTTTATGATCCAGTGTGAACAGGTAGCTCTTTAAGCTAAAGGGTCAGCTATCCTTTTCATAGGCGGACACAGAGTCGAGAGAGAGAGAGAGAGAGAGAGAGAGAGAGAGAGAGAGAGAGAGAGAGAGAGAGAGAGAGAGAGAGAGAGAGAGAGAGAGAGAGAGAGAGAGAGAGAGAGAGAGAGAGAGAGAGAGAGACAGGCAGACAGAGACAGAAAAAGAAAAGGAAGTGGTGCGACAGAAACACGTTAAGATGAAGAGCTAGATGCAAATGAAAAGAGAGGAAAGGTCGGTGAAGGGATGGGATGAGAAAAGCAAAGAGAAGTAGAGAGAGGAGAGGGAGAGAAAGAGGGAGACAGAGCCAGAGCCAGAGGGAGAGAAAAGAGAGACAAAGGGGAAGAGAGAGGGTAAGTTAGAGAGAGATAGAGAGAAAGGAACAGAAAGAGAGAGAAAAAGTCATAGAGAAAGAGAGAGAGAGAGAGACAAAGAGAGAAAGAGAGACAGATAGACAGACAGATGATAATGCGCGCGAACTTACGAGGAATAGATATGCATGCATACATTACGATTGTACTCTACGGTAATTTAAGGTAAAGACGTTCGACTTCCATCAGATTTAAGAGATCCGTCCATTTTTTTAATTGGTTTGAGGGACTTAGTTTTGCTCTTATAAATTAGATTGAGTTAAGTAGATGGAGAGAGACACAGACAGAGAGAGAGAGAGAGAGAGAGAGAGAGAGAGAGAGAGAGACAGACAGACAGACAGACAGACAGACAGACACAGACTGAGGGAGAGAGAGCTAGAGAGAGACAGAGACAGAGAGATAGACAGAGGGAGAGCTAGAGAGAGAGAGAGAGAGAGAGAGAGATAGATAGACAGACAGACAGACAGACAGAGAGAGACTGAGGGAGAGAGACCTAGAGAGAGACAGAGAGATAGACAGACAGAGGGAGAGCTAGAGAGAGAGAGAGAGAGAGAGAGAGAGAGAGAGAGAGAGAGAGAGAGAGAGAGAGTTTGGGGGGGGGGGGTAATTTACAAGGAGCCAAATCGAGTTCAGGTTATGACACTTGACAGCCAACTTTGACTGTGGTTCTGTGGTATCATTTTATTTTTTAGTTCATAATTTAATTCAGTGGTATTTCCTTGCTTTGTTTTTGTGGGTTTTTTTTATTATTATTATTATTTAATTAATTGCACCAGGAGTGGGATAAGAGTATATTGAGTAAGTAGAGTTAAAATCTTGGAAAGAAGGCAATAAAGTGAAAGTACACGTCACTCTTTTAAAGAGATAGCTTAATTTTAATAATAACTAAAAAAGAAAGTACATGCACATAAACTACGTTGAGTATTATAAAGTATTTTTGCACTAAAGCATAACAAAGAAACAAATCTTTTTTTCCTGATCAAAATGCCCTCATTCTGATCGTTTAATGTTAAAAAGTAATTACTAGATGTGCAAGTTATAATGTAAGGCAGTTATAGTAAGGTAAGCATTCAATAGCCAAAGGATAACTTTCATTTTTTTTTTTTTTTAAATATACTCAAATTTTACAATGGTAAATAAAACATCGAAATGGATGCACAACAATTCGTTGATGAATCTCCCAGAATTCAATCCAGTTCATGGTTTGAAGGGAAGCTGTCATCTCCTTCTTTGGGAAACTAAGTCATCTTAAAACTATCAAAGAACTGTAGAAATTATTGAAAATTATAAATAATTAGTTGATAATGAGGAATTCTGAAACAAACTGACATACAATTTTTCTTTCAAGTATGCTAATCAAATAAAGGCATTCGAATAAAAAAAAAATCAATTTCATGTTCTCAATTGAAAATGATTTGTTATATTGCGTATTTCTAAAGTCTTCACACTAATAAGGCTTACAAAAACTTCACTACTGGACAAATTTCTAAACCAACAATGAGTAATTTTTAATGATAATTCATATGAGTAGATTGTTTCAGATTTCTAAATTCAGTAATTCAGAAGGAATATCATAATTGCATTCAATTGAAAAATATCCAAAAGTTAAAACCTTAGAGAGTCTCCTACTTTATACCAAGAGAATAGATCTCATGTACACAATAACATATCAATATGCAAAATGTAAACACTCATATGTTCCTATCTTTCCATATTACATGGGGAAACTTAATAGTTCAATAATGCAGATTACTTGCCTTAAGATTAATAATTTTCTCTATTGGTACCAGGCTTTCTTTCTGGCCTTGAAAAGGACTATATATGCATTGCACCCGGATTTCTTGTCGGATTAGGTCATGTACATTATTCATCACATGAGATGACATAATTCTATCACAATAGAAAAAAAAAGGCATAAAGCAATTTTTTAATTCCATAAATCTGATTTTCTACATGCATGCAATTCATCTTTGTCTTCCTTACTCTAAATATCCAGCAGAGTTAATGATCCCAAAAGTGAGGAAGAAAATCTAGAAAGAGATCCTTACAAAACTGAAACTCCTCTTGGTTTCTCATGCTTAAGTCTTAAAGATGTGGAATGATATGTCAATTGGCAATAACTGCATAGTGTTTATCATTAGTACCTATGTATGGTTATTGTAGTGATAATTTCAAAATTTGAGACTGAAATGAATACAGGTAAAAAATAATCTCTGGAGAAAGACGCCAACTCTTGACTTTTGTATGAAAAAAGTTATCTACAAGCAGGTTATGTATAAAAGTGTACATATAAAGCTTGCTGAAAAAAAAATTAAGGTTGAAAATTGTGCAGGAATGTTTCTCTAGTTATTTTTCTAATCAACAAAGCCGTCTTTTCAAAACAAGTTTTACTGCAAAAAATTTTAGAAGTTAAGACATGTGACTGGCCTTGCAAGAGTCAGCAGCTGAGTGAACTGTTTGCTAGAGCTTGAAAAATAGTGGTTTAGAAATCTCTCTTGGGACATGACAATTGGTCTCAGCCAGAGATTGTGGGGTATAAATAGAACAATCAGTCTTGTCAGTTATCTGACAGTATGTCAGTACTGCTGAAAATACAGACAAAAGTTAGAAAAGAACATTAATTAGAATTTGAGGATGATAATGATGTGAAGGATGGTGATGAGACCACTGGTTGCGGTGATGGTGATATACTGGTTACAATAATGATGATGATGACATAAGGGGTGCAAGCAATGAGCTCTTTTATGTGTATTGTCATATGATATATAAGCTTGCTTTGCAAGTATAAAAAAATCATAGTTATTTATATTATGTCAAGTGAATCCAAGGAATATAATGTGCATCCATTTTTTAAAAGTAATAGACAGAGATGTGATACATAACTAAAATATTTTCTACATCATTTTAATTCAGGATCCAAACAAACTCAGATATGCCTCCATTATCTATGACTACATATTTTGGCTAATTGTGCCTGCTAGGAGAAGTTTTTAATTGTATAAGGTTACCTCAATCTCTCAGTCTTATACATCAGAGCAATACTGAGTCAATTGAAGAGGACAAACTTGGTGGTGGTGTAGTAAAGATTAAACGACTCAACACCTCAGTTTACATTTGTTCTATGTCCAGTTTCACCAAAATTAGAGCTAGCGTCAATTTTCATCCCCTAAAAACATTATCAAATTCCCCTGTTAATTTTAGAACCACCAGTCAAGCAAAATGGGTCCATTTCTCTTATTTTGTTTTATGTCCAACATGATGAGTATAAGGTGAACACAAGTTTCAAAGCCATTTTCTCAAAACTATGTCATGTGGACATAGAATAAATGAAAATGAGGCGTCGAACTGTCCTCATAGTAAAGCTTCAATGGTGACTCAAGAGGAACAACATGTATCTAAGGTAACACTTTAATTTTTAGTGATAACTGGAGAACTTTCTGAGGCACGGAGCATTGTTGAACTCAGTGCATTGTACTTTAACTATATTTGAGCTGAAAGGTATGCATTGGTGAATTTACTTAGGATAAAATAAATCAGATTGCACAACACTTGTGCAAAATAAGAGCAAATAAAACTTTCAAGTGATGGAAAGAGGATGTGAAGAGATATCAGGGAGCTTACAACAAAGCTTTAAAAATTCCTTGGAATGGGTAGTAAAGGAATGTGAAGCAATAATCAAAAAGACACAAACCTTGCATGTCTTTAGTTTTACCTTAGAATGCCAGATGGTAAAATTGAAATAAAACAATTTGAAAAAAAATTGTAGTGTTTAAAAAGGCAGCAGAAAATTCATTGATTTCGATAAAATGTATTGTGTCTCAGTCCTCACTGATAATTAGTGCGAAACAAAAAAAAAACCAATAAATTTTCCTCTTTCAACTTTTCCCAGAATAGTATTATTCGTTTATCTTCCTTTAAGAAGAAATAAATTAAGTGTTCACAGACAGCTTTAAAGCTTGTGCCCTAAGGTAACAGCCATTCTGTATTCAACTTATTTACCATGATTTTGAGTAAACTTTCATGTAAAGACATTCAGGGAAATTAAATTACGTTTCTGAACGATATATACATTTAAAACAAAAATAACTAAATACAAAACTGCTACAAATTTATGATAAAAAAATTGAACTGTTCACTACAGAATCAAAACATATCTCTTCAGTACTATATTCATTATTTTAATTTTTTTTTTTTTAAACAGCTTTAACTTTCCAAAAACCTATCTAAAGGGTTTAAGCATTTTACATCTGATAAAGAATAAAAAAGGTTACAGTCTGTGATTAAGTTAATCCAACTGTAAATATTTGGAATTCCACAGCAGACGAAATCACTACATGTATATGTATTCCTATTTAACGAATTCTATAAATCACACATGGCAAACACTACATGTAGTTGAGAGTAACACTTTTTTCTTGAACTGTTTAAGGTAAATTACTATTGTAAAGGCTGAAAGATTTTCTTATGCTTGCAAAGCTAGGACATGTGGGATATTTTTAAACTTAAAATTACCTTTGAAAGTGCAGTGTGTGTTTTGAATTAAAGACCAGCTGCTTTAGGCCAGTTGCAAGACAATAAGAACTGTTTCACAACATCCCCCAACATCTCTACAATCCCCTTCATTCTGCTGTTTACAGATAAATTAAAATATAGTTAGACAGTTCTCTCTGACCAAGTTCAACTAAGTGTAAACTTAATATAAATCTGTGATTTAAAAATTGAATTTGAAGTATCATAATCCTGCTTTGTGACCTGCTCTTCTCGTCTTAAAAAAAATAGAGACTAGATTTTTCATTAAAAAAGTGTAATGGTTATAGTGAGTTTCAAATGTGACAGATTCATTAAAAAAATTCTTCCAGGAAGAGATATATTTAAAAAGGCAAAAACAAAACAATATCGTAAGAAAATGTAAATAAATTTGGCAGCTTTATAATGATGATGTTTGATGGTGAAAAGTAATCAAAACCATTATTCAATATGTTTTTAAAGTTGTCCAAGGGCCATAATTTAATAATGCTAATTTCCCATGTAAATAATGGCATTGCTACTATACTAGTATACTTGAAAAATGAATTATCTAAACCCTTTCATTAAAAAGAAAATTCACATCGCTACTTATGCAGTAATAAAACTTATGAAAGCACCAAAAATTTTTATTTCAAATCAAACGCATTAAGGCTGTACTCAGAGTATGGCATGCACATATATACAGTTTAACTTCTCTTTGGTAATTTTTACGTGTTTAATATTAAAGTGTTAAGAGTAAAAATTATGTTTTCACGTAACTCATCTCAATTCTCATGCATTAAACAATCTATAGGTACAGATGGTCAGATACCAACTCTAAATGAAATGCATGTCAATAATTTAATAAAATTTCATTTCATGTATTTTTCGGATGCTTTGTTTGTTGTTTCTTTTTTCCCTCTTTTTAACTAGTATGGAAAAAATTTAGTTTTTGGAGCTGCTTATCTGATTCAGAATTACAAATTGTAAATTATTGGGACTGGATGCATGAATTTGATGAAAAAAAAATATCTAAAATGATTAGCATAAATTAAAAGTATTATATGAATCACATACGGAAGTGAAGACGCAAAAGACATATTACTCTTTTAATTTAAATCATATGAAGCTTTCAAACTCTTAACAAAATGGAAAAAGGGGGAAAAGAAAATGCAACTAGAATTATTGCTTAAAATAGACTGCACTTAATTTTAATAATTTCACAGGACCTTTCAAAATTAAAATAATGATATTTCAGAAATCTCAAATCCACAAGAGCATTGCTTTTTCATATTAAGGTATTCTATGCAGGATTCATCAGGTGCAAGGCACTTGAAACATAAAAAAGTTGGTTAATAGACAAAGGCATACTGACATTTTGTTACTTACCAGTACCAGTATATGTATTTTGCCACTAAACGTGATGATCACGGAGTAAGACCCAGAAACTTTTTTAACCAAGGTCTTTTTGCTTATTTTTTTTTTTAATCGTAATACCAAAACAACAACAAAACAGCTATGTTCCAAATTACAACTTTAGATGGCTGAACTGGTAATAATAAAATTTTTAGCAAGAATTAACCCCGATTTGATGGAAATTTTATTTCTTTGTTTATGTGAGAGCTAGAATGAAAATAATTTCATGGTTGTTTTTGGATGCAAATAAGTGGTTTTACAAGGACAATTTTGAAGAAAGATAATAATAAAAACATCTTTGAATATAGAAAACTCACACAACTTATTTGGACTTAATAAAGACAAAGTTAATTATGATTATTTTTTGCAACTCCTCTCTCTCCAATAATAATCTACAATGTCCTAGAGCAACAAAATATAAATCATTCTTGCATTTACAGTATTTGTGAGTCACCATTGAAAAAGAAAGAAAGAACATAATAAATCACAATTAAAGAGGGTGATATAACTCAACATTTATATTTTTAAGGAAAAAAAATGCTGGTTTCTTGACTTGACAAATTACAACAAAGAAGAAAATATCACAGCAAGCACTGCAAGGCTAATCAGGTTTTGAAAGTTCATTTTACGAAAAAAAAAGTTCAGTAAGAAGTAAAGTTACAAAACTTCAAAGGAGTAAAATAAAACTGAACAACAGAAGATAACAACATGTATTGAGAGAAATCAAACAAAATACCAGTATTCAACAAAACTATTTATAATTGTCTTAAAAATCCTAAAGTACATATATACATAAAATTAAGTATTTTAAATTATTTGAAAGCACCAGATTTTTTTTTGCAACAAAAGAATCGATCTAAAAAAAAAACAAAACAAAACAAAAGTAATGCCAATGGCAGAATAATGACAAAAAATTTCTTTCAAATATCTCCTTATGAAGGCAAGCAATTTACAGTGCCAAAAAATTAGAGAATCAAATTTTTAAATAATCAGAATTATGTTTGAAAAAATTTAAATGAATTTCTCTATTTAAAAACTTAAAACAAACATTTTCATAGTAGAAAAATTTTGCAGGTGAATAGTTTCTAATTACAATGCAAGGGATAATTGAAATATAGAAGATATCTCAACCACTCCGAGGTCAAACATTATTTTTGAAATTTTAGTGGTAAGATTTTTCATAAGTACATCAAAATCAAAGTTTGTAGGAGCTTTAAAAACAGGGTTCTAATTTATTTTTTTTAACTATTACATACTATAAATAGCACTACCTTTAAATGTTCATTGTTGGTGATATAATATTTAATACTGAATCAAACTCAGATAACACTTTGACATTCACTAATAGTATTGCAGCAATAAAAAGATATTTCAAAGTCTGATTTTCAACATTCAATTCATTTAGACTAGGTGGAAGTTTTGGAAGATGTAGTCTTTATATAAGTTCTGATATCAAAGAATTCTTTTTACAATGAATACATAATTAAGAAAATGATTCAGCAAGATCATCAAATTCCCCTAAATCATGTTTACAATTCAATACATGCAATATCTTCAATTCATAAGTATCCCAATATTTTACTCCAGACATACTTTGAATGAAAACGCAATAAATAAGTAAGAATGTATTAGTGTTTGCATTTTCAGTATCCCACACATGCACCCGAGTATACAAAACATAATCTTTAAAAAAGTAAAAAATTAACTGCATAACATTATTTTTTTTGTAATCATTTGGGCATGCTTAGGTTTAAAAGCATACAAAAAAATTAAATTAAAAAAAGAGCAGACACAAGAAGTAATGTGAAATCAAATGACCCAAACCTGACATGAATGTATGGGAGTGTATGGGTCCGTTCTTTCTTTTTTTTTTTTTCAACCCCTTGCTTACTAATCAAGAAAAGTCAAATATAGGACTGAACCTAGCCTCACCAAATATTTTTAAATAGTTTTGGTGAGTCTGCTACCAAAAAGGTTATTAAACTGCATTGTTTAAAAAAAAACTCAGGTAACTTAATTGCAATTAATTTGTGAATTTCCACAAAATGCCTGAAAGTCAATATCATAATTTATAGATGACCTTTTTTCATTTTATTCTTGCTCCTTTTCATGCAAAAATTGTTCTGTCTCAAGATCTTCAAAATCATTGTTATTGTGTCTGAATAAAATCAATATTGTCATAATCCTCATAATTGATCAAATGATTTTTGTCAACATAACTATTATCATCATTATGGTTACTATTATTACTCTTAACGTTTCAAATGATTATAAATTAATCATTGAAACATTTGTATTTCATATTCGATAAAGTCACTTTACAATTTGAAAATCTATGATACTATCAACCAGCTAAATCACTGGAATCCTGTCTTATGAGAAAAGTGAACATTTTCTCAAATAATACGATCTGTTCGTATTTCTCTACTTTCTAACTACATGTATTTCCTTCAACTAATTAATATTCATTAGCAAATTAGCGAAGTCAAAACCGCTAATTTATTCAGTCACCCTCTCTGCATAAAGAATACATCTGTGTATATATATATATATATAACTTTAAATTCTTTTCCATCTTGGGCTACAATTTTATGTTGCCAAGAAATCAGTTTGAACTTGCAGTCATGACTTGTTTGTTGAAGTTAAGGCAAACAGGACAAAGGCTGAACCCACATGATTATCAGTCACTAGAGTTGCAGTATTTCAAAAGTCCCATCAGCCAATGGAACCTGCCATTGGTCTGCAGAAGTTTGGTTTATCAAATGATATGGTCTGTTTGAGGATGAAGTTCCCGAGCTAGATCATCCAGTTCCCTGAGATCCTCCGAGTGTCTTTGATACTTGTGGGCCATTAGCTTTTGATAGAAGATGAGCGAAAAGGCAATGAAAAGGATTCCAGCAGGAACCACAATAACAGTGGCCGCAATGGCTGCAGGCTTGCTTACAATGAAAAATTTGACCCAACATAGGATGGCAATCTCTGACAAGAACAGAATTATGCCAAGGCCTGTTGAACAAATCCACGCCATTTCCACACAGTGGCGGAGTTCATCGTGGGGAGACTCGTGACAGGCAAAATCCGAATTAGGTGACTGTGGTCCACAACTCACAGCTTCTATATTGGGCAAGATGCATGTGCTAATCATAAGAGCTACAAGATGGACAACCACAAGCAAGGTGGTGCACATAGCAAATACGATGAGAAGTGCCTCAGGAATCTTTGTTTTTTGGTTATCGTCAGAATCAATTGAGATTTCCACCATAGCAACCTGGTCATGATGTAGAGAGACATAGCAAGAAATGCTTTAGCAAAAGTACAATTTAGTCACTTATCTAATTATGAAGCTTTCAGAAATAGGGAAAAAAAAGTTAAAAAAAAAAAACCAGGAAATCCAGGAGTAAAAAAAAATTTCAGTAAATATTCCATTCCCACATACAATAAAATCTTAAGGAGATATGATTATATTTCTGATTTATTTAACCCAGAACCTTGTCTCAGGTATAGATACCTGTAACTGGGCTCTGGGTGCCCAGTTGCTTAGTCAGTACACATACACACACACACTGTCTGTCTGTCTGTCTGTCTGTCTGTCTGTCTGTCTGTCTCTCTCTCTCTCTCTCTCTCTCTCTCTCTCTCTCTCTCTCTCTCTCTCTCTCTCTCTCTCTCTCTCTCTCTCTCTCTCTCTCTCTCTCTCTCTCTCTCTCTCTCTCTCTCTCTCTCTCTCTCTCTCTCTCTCTCTCTCTCTCTCTCCATAAGTCAAAGTTTAAATGAGATAAGATTTCTCACATCCGCCAAAGATAAATCGACTTAGGAGATAAAATTGCATAAATTATAATTATAGCTAACACTTTTTAGGCTTTGAATGTTGAAGCATATCATGCTCCACTGATGACCCATGAAAAATTTTTAACCAAGACTGCCTGTGCATCTGCGTGACAACACCAACGTAACAACCTGCACAAAGGAATAAGACTCAGTAATCCCTCCCCTCCCCCAAATGGGTTTATTAGGTAACGTAAATCAAGAAAAAATGCAAAGGGCTCATGCACAGAGACCTAATTAAGCTTATGAACTCACAATATCTGGAAGTTGCTAAAAAAGCCAATAAGATTTATTGAATGTCTGACTCTAAGGTTTATATCTTATTTTACTGATGCTTTGATTACTCACTTTAGATGGTAAAAATTGTTTATGTGGCGGTTCAAGTGACACTATCCAGGAACAAGACTAATTCAGTGAGTAAACTAAAGTAGATGTCATGATATTCATATAATTTACTTGATCATAACTCTGTTATTCATAACGCTAGGACCTTCAAATAAATTGAAAAATTATCAGCTTTAATTGTAACACCACATTGATTCAATAATTTAGGAAACTTTGTAGAGAACAGGGAATATCACTGATAGAAGAGAGTTATAGGTGATGAAGATCAACAAATAATAGCCCATTTAATTTTTTTCATAATACTAAGTGCATTACGCAAGAACCATAAAATAAAGAGCAAAATTATCATGTATTTTGCTTAATTACATTGATCCGATGAACATTGGAGGTTTTATATAATAGATTCCTTGAAGAGAGGTTTTTATTAAAAGAGATTATGATCATAATCTCAATCAAGCAGTGAATATTCTATAGCGCCCTACACACACATAATTTGAATTGAAACCTCTTCATAACTGTGCTTTCCGTGAAGCTAGATATTGGAAACCAAAATAAATTCTTAGATCGACAAATATTGATTAACTCAGATGAACATGGTTTTGAAATTTACTCAGTAAGTTTTTTAACTAATATGTTCAAACTATTTTACTTTACAAAAGTCATATGATGCCACAATTATGGGACTTCTTTCTATAGTTTATACGTGTTAACTCATTAAAAAGTAAAATTTTACAGTTTTACTTATATTATAATTTAAATCCACCAACTGGCAATTGAACCTAAAACAATGTATCTTATAACGTGTTGAGTTCCTTACCATTGCAAACCCAGAAAGAAGAGCTGAGGTTCTGCTGCTTGCTTTTAATTTTGCACGACTGAGATACAGTCGTCTCCAAGACAAGGCTGTGCTTGAGTGAGACTGAGAAATCATTTTTTCAACTGCAGCCTTATGCAACTTTGACTCTTCAGATATGAGGGATGTTGAATCTTAGAAGTAACAGTTGCAGATCAGGATCTTGCAAATGAATCTGTATGATGTATATAAAATCCCTAATAATAGTAATATCATATAATTTCTGTTAACTGGTTTTCCTCTTCAAATGGTACTTAAAGCTACAACTTGATTACAGATATTAAAATTTTTTTCAAAATGTAATAAAAATCTGTAGGTCTACACCCTGGACTTAAAATTACATTTAACCAGGATTACAATCTAGGTAGTAAAAACAGTTCACTACATACAAATATTTAGAATCTAAATCATTCTATAATTTTCAAAGATCTAGATCTACTACATCCTTGATCTATGTTGTATTGTTTCCAAATGCTAATCTGGCAAGTCTGTATGAGAGAAACTCTTCACTATTAAAAGTGGAGTGGATGATCATTCATCATTGGAAGATCGGGAATAAAGGTCGTTTTGAGTTTTTAACGGTCTTGTCCGTTTATATCCAAATTCTGTGTGAATCATAATTAATATTCTGCAAAGTCATATTTTAAACGCAGGTCTAAAATAAAAACATAACAAATTGGCAACGAGGATGGTGGTATTTAGATCTAGCAATCTAGACTAGAGTTTAAAAACCTTCGGAAATATCCTCTACCAAAGGCTATATTTACTCTAGATTGTCAGAAACAGATAAATCGTGCATCGTCAGCAACAAACAAAATTTAGATCTAGAGTCCCGTTACAACCATCACAGAATAATGTCTGGAGACGTCCAAACACTAATCAAAGCCTTTCAGGCTCAGCAACAAACACATAATCAGCAAACACAAAAGCTGATTAAGGCTTTATCCAAAAAAGATGAAACAGTTCAGGCTCACCCACCTCAGTTTTCAGAGCTGCAGCCTCCAACAGAACTAATTTGCTGGATTTTACAACCTTCAAATCTGCACGTTCTGTATGAGAAGAGAAACAAGCACAGTTCTTTCTTACATCTCAGTCTCCTGTTACCTACAAAGTCAAATGCAATCTAGCCTCACAGATGTCAACACCTAAAGACGTGAATCAATTAACACTTTCAGAAATTGAAAATTTCATGATGGATCAATTTGATGCAAGAACTTTCTGCTTGCATAAGACAAAATACACTTACTTGCGACTTTCCTTCTATCTCTAACCCTCTGGATGAAGCATTAAGAACTACATTCATGTGTTGCATAGTCAACGAAGCTGTTCTTAAACTAAGCACTCTTCAAGGCAAAAAATGATGATTTGACCTATGCAAAAGCTATCAAAATCACAACCCAAATCGAAGATGCAGCAAAATATGCCAAGGATATATTAGGCCATTCAGATAAACATGTTACAGAATTTCATAAATTAAAAAAGAGAAGTTTAAACCAAAATTCGAGACCAAAAGAGATTTTCCAAATGGAGTCTGTGGAAGATGCGGTAACTCCCACAGAGGCAAGGAATGCCGATACAAAAATGCTACATGTGCAATGTGTAAAAAGATAGGTCATATAGAAAAGGTTTGCTTATCAAAGAAAAGGCAGTCAGTAACCATCATGAACTCAGTACATCCAGTCAGAAACCTGTTCCTAAACTAAAGCAAAATCTGAACATTTTGGGACTAGCAATTGAGTTTGAAGTGGACACTGGCACAGGAGAAAACTTTCTGAGCATCCAAACTTGGAGAGAATTAGGAAGTCCAGGATTGAAACAATGCACAAAGTAGTTTTTGAGTCTGCTACGTAACACAAATTGCCAATTAAAGGATCTTTACACACTGTTGTAAATAATGAACAGGAAGTCGAATTTGTAGTAACCAAAGTTCCAGATCTAAATCTACTTGGAAGATCAGCAATTCGACAACTTGATATCTCAGTTGACAAACTCGTTAAACCTGTTGCCGCTGTTATAACAGAAATACCAGGTGCTAAACTCCAGTCATCTCTAAAGAGGTTATGTGAAGATTTTGCAGAAATTTTTGGGCCAGGTCTAGGCTTACTCAAGGACTTTGAGCATGACGTCAAATTAAAAGACAACGAAAAAGCTTGTTTTATAAAACCACGCCCAGTTCCATTTGCTGTTCAAAAAGAACTAAATGAAGCTTACGATGCTGGTATCAAGATAGGAGTCTGGAAAGAAACACAGTTTAGCCTCTACAGTACATCAGAGGTGCCTATTAGGAAAAATGTGTCAGGCGATTCCAAGAAATAAAAAATTAGAGTTTGTGGTGATCACTCAGTTACAGTAAATCCCTATCTTAAGCCCCATCGCTTTCCAATACCTCTTCCAACTGATCTCATGAGGAAAATTAGCGGTGGTCAGCACTTCATCAAGACATACCTAGCTGATGCAAAAAAATCAAATTCAGCTCCCGCCGAGACTCTCAAAAAAGACTTGCTCTCAGCACGCACAGCAGTGTCCTTCTACAGCAACGACTTCCTTTTGGTATCGTTTCACCGCCCGGATACTTTAAGGAAATAATGAATAAACTGACTCAAGACCTTCCAGGTGACTACATTGTCTATATATTCTAATTGGTGACGTCTCTCCAGAAGACCACTTGTCAAACGTTCGGAAACTCTTTCAGCGACTGAAACGTTCTCAAAACTTCAGTTCCACACAAAATACATCATAAAGAATCAAAGAAGTTGAACAGTTCGGAACAAACACTGAATTCTTTCAAGTTCAGAATTGGAGATCCATGCTATGCTAAAGTGTTCAGCACTAAGTCTGAAAAATCTCCAAAATGAATACCAGCAGTTATCACCAAGGTGTTTGGTACTCGATCCTGCAACATCAAAGTCATCAGGGCCAACGTGGAGGCAACACATCGAGTAGCTGCACTTGCGATTCAGCAGATGTGATGACAACGCAGACCAGCTGTGAGAATTCCAAACCTGCTGCGGATGTCGCAGTCACCCCAATCATCATCGCAGCAACTGTAAACAACAGAGGTCTCCCAGAGCTCTCCCAACTGTCCCAAGCAGGCCGTTTCAACGTTCAAGAAAGTCACCTAATAGACTAAATCGCAGTCATCCCAATCATCATCGCAGCAACTGTAAACAACAGAGGTCTCCCAGAGCTCTCCCAGCTGTCCCAACCAGGCGGTCTCAAAGTTCAAGAAAGTCACCTAATAGACTAAATCTTTAAAGGCGGATATCCTCATTAAAACTTGACATGCTTTTACGCTCTTCAATGTTAATTGGGTTCTATTCTAATTCAAGTGATTTATTAATGAGGCAATCCTTTTTTTGGAGCGAGATGTTGTATTGTTTCCAAATGCCAATCTGGCAAGTCTGTATGAGAGGAACTCTTCACTATTAAAAGTGAAGTGGGTGAACATTCATCATTGGAAGATCGGGAATAAAGGTTGTTTTGAGTTTTCAACTGTCTTGTCCATTTACATCCATGTTCTGTCTGAATCATAATTAATTATTGTTCTGTAAAGATACAGAACTAAAAACATTTAACAACCTATTACCTAGTGACTTGAGGGGAATCCTTACCCAGTGCAGTGCACGCTCTTTTGTTTATGGCAAACATTTTGGATACTGAGGGCAATAATATCATTACTGACTTACAAGTCTCAATTACTCTTCCTATTAAAGGAAAAAAATAGGAGTAAAAAATGAATGAATTGAAAAAAGTAAAGAAATTTTACTGTTTATTCACTTAGTTACATTGCCTTTATTGCCCAGTATCCTATCATATGGCTGTCATGTAAACAATAGAGCCAGGGCTGCACTGGGTAATTTTAGGTTGCATTTTGATATGGCAGATATTTACTACATTCTGGATAGAATCTAAATCTTGTAGGTGATCAGGACCTTGGGTGAACGTTGGCAAGATCACTACCAAATGTACTGATCTAGATCTGGATCTAACTATTCTAGTCCTATGTCTATAGATCTACTGTTCTAGATCTAGATTCTAGATTTTTCAGCCGATTTTTCTAGACTAAATCAAGAGTCCACATGATGTTAGGGTAAATTAAGATCAATAAAGTCTACCTGCTAAATTTAAAGCAAACACTAGAGTTCTAGATCTAGATCTAGATCCAGAAAGTTCTGGATCGATTGTTTACAACTTAAATTTTAATAGGAGAACTAGATCTAGAATCTAGATCTAGATCTACAGGATATTTACAGGATGAATGTTAATGGACCAAAACGTATGATTCCCGATTTTCACTTTGTGCTGATCAAACTCATTTGAAAATAAACGGCAGTGACATTCTCTTTTGTTAGTCGTGAATAAAGATAGATTTACCAGTACTGATGTGGGTATGGATTTTTTTAAAGTGGTCCTCTGAGGACACTAGAGATGATAAACCTAAAAAATAGGCCAGTGAGAGTTACCAACCTTAATTTTTTTCAACCTTTAAGACCATGATTAAAGGTATACATGAATAGGCATAGTCATAGATTATGAATTTATGCACCTCATGAGGCACTAAAAACGAAGAGGGCAAATGTTGCCTGCATTTCTTTCCTTGCAAAGTCGAATATGCATAGGCCTACTGAATAAAAAATAAGCCCCGAAAACTTGTCAAGATGTAAATTTTTATATACATATAAATCAATCTCCCATATATAATGATCTAGCCTAGATCTAGGTCGAAATCTAAGGCCACATTGCGTATGAAAACGCCAGAGAAAATTCTATCCAAGTCATGTTTAAGTTTGATTACACAGCAGCTTGTACTGTAGAATAATTTGTTAGTATGGGAGACATAGAAAAAGATAGTTTAGTCTTAGCAAAAAAATCTCACGATGCTAACCCAGTTTATTCAGCCTCATTCTGGCTACAATGTCGCACTTCTTTAATGGATACAGTACCTGTGAATAATTATGTCTTCTGTCTCTCTCTCTCTCTCTCTCTCTCTCTCTCTCTCTCTCTCTCTCTCTCTCTCTCTCTCTCTCTCTCTCTCTCTCTCTCTCTCTCTCTCTCTCTCTCTCTCTCTCTCTCTCTCTCTCTTTCTCTCTCTCTGTCTCTGTCTCTGTCTCTCTCTCTCTCTCTCTCTCTCTCTGTCTCTGTCTCTGTCTCTGTCTCTCTCTCTCTCTCTCTCTCTCTCTCTCTCTCTCTCTCTCTCTCTCTCTCTCTCTTTCGACTCCCTCGTCCCCGTACAGTAATAACAATAGCAGATGCCTTGAGGTATTGACGTTTTTTTGTTTTTTTAAATGGACGATTTCACATTTAAATTCCAATTCATGGTTTTAAACATAATGATGCAACTTCACTTCCTCTTGTGTCTGAAAGAAAGAGAGCGAGAGATTGAGCGAGCGAGAGAGAGAGAGAGAGAGAGAGAGAGAGAGAGAGAGAGAGAGAGAGAGAGAGAGAGAGAGAGACGATAGGGGAGGGGCGGGGTGAGGAGTGCGGCGGAAACGCATTGTAGATAAAAACAAAGAGACAGGAAGATAGAAAACCTTGACAGACACATTTACGGACAACATTCAGGGAATGAGAGACAGACAGACAGAAATCGAGTAAGAGGGAAAGAGATAGAGAGAAAAAAATAGAGAGAGAGAGAAAGTTAATGAAAAATACAAAGTAATATAGAAACCGAGAAAAGATTGTAGAGCTCAGGGAAAGACAAGAAGACATTAACAGAGAGATAAAGGATCACAGAAAATCAGAAGTGGTTCGAGGCAGATAGATTAACCGAGAGAGAAAGAGATAAATAGATCGATAGACAGAAGGTGTTATGTTTTATCTGGCGCTAATTATCGATGTGAAACGAGAAATCTAAGACGGCAGGCGATTAGACCTCGATATCAATGTTGCCACGGTGCCACAGACACGTTTCTTGCTCTTCTTTCTGTTTCCCGCGAATATGGCATTTCAACGGAAACAAAATTTAATCGTACAGCGACGTTTGTTTATTTTTTGTTGTTTTTTCTTTTGGAATAGTTTCTTTATCCATTCAGGTCTACATACTGTGAAGATTTAACCTACACCAATCAATTGCTCAAAGTCAGCTTACGAAACTTGTATTTCCCATCTCTGATCAGTAGTCTCTGCATCAAAAGCTTACTATAATACTAATAAACTTAGGCGTAGGCTGTCTATGCCAACTTTCAAGGAAGGAAAGTCTAGCTTAATTGTATGAGGGCAATCGTCTACTGGAACTGTTGAGCCACGTTCTTTGTAACAATAGGCATTTCCGTGATCTTTTTTCATCGCGCTGATCAGGCAAAACAATGGACGGAAAGGAAAAACAACCATTGGCTCAAATTTACGCTTCTCTGTAAAGGGAACTTCGAAACAACCCGCAATATACGAATTTAATACGATTTCGTCATTTTCATACTAAAAAAAAAGATCATTATTCTACTCAAAGCTACAAAGTTTCCTTCGATTTTCAATAAAGCTCGAAACAATTTTGCTTTCTCCTCTTGCAACAGATGTGAAATAGTGGACTTTTGTATAAGTTAAGCTGATGAAAAAGACCATTCCATAGATGAGATTATCATCTTAGGCAAAGTTTAACTCAGTGACCTGATATTTCCAAGTAATTCACCGACGATCGAATATATGCGCTAAAGAAATGCACTAAGCCACTGAGCGATTTTTTAGCCGAATCATAAGTGTTCAAATATTCTCATAATCAGTCTAAATTTCGCGTTAGATCTCCACAATCTTGGTGGCCCCGATGCCACTGAAAGTGAGCACTATCTTCTTATTTCTGTCTGGATTTGGTTGATGTGTATCTACGTCATATATATATATATATATATATATATATATATATATATATATATATATATATGCGAAAAAACCTTAAACGACGTACCGTTTGATAGCAGGTATGAGCGGGTTTAACTACACATCAGAGTACTACATGTATAGTACTCTGTTAACTATACTAACGTACCGGGTGTGAGACTAAACACAGCACTCTATTGTACAAGAAAGCCGTGGACCAACGGTACATTAACCTCCTCAAGAGACCTATCCGATGATGAAAGCTATACAACAAGAATAACTACTTATAAAAGAATTATACACTACCCAGACCTAAGCTTAAATTTGTTTTGTTTATAATATTTATCAAGTTTGTTTTACTATCATCCAAGGCACGTCACTCCTAACCTATATCTTACGAGACAAATCGAGAGTTCGAGTCAGCAGTCGCTTAGCCAAGCCGTGGTTCCTCTAAAAATCTGTCGGCCTGGAAAGAGGCTTGGATTTCTACATTTTATCCTTTCATCCTATGAATATATTGAACGTGTGGTTTTCAGCAAAATGGCTGCTTTTGGTTTTCTGGACGATGTTATGCGTATGAATAAAAGACAGGTAAGTCAGACTTAGATCATGATCTAGATTCTATTTAATATTACACAGGCTTCTGTGATGTGATATGAATTTGACATTTTGTCTCATGTTCTGTTTATTTTATTTACCCCCCTAATATCACCTCTTAAACTGACATAATTCAATACACCCGAGGCTTTTACACTAAATTTGCAATTTATCTCGTTTATGTAAAGTTGCACACTCGTTTTACAACGTATAAATTGAGTGTTCATTACTCTTTGTTTGAGAAAATTAATTGAGATCAAAAGGATGTGAGCTAGGCTTTTCATATTTACAAGCTCTTATATCTTTAAAAGTATTAATCTATTACAATTTTGAAATATTCAAATTAGATGTAGGAAAGTTTCATTTGGTTGCAGCATTCTATCTGTGTACTTGAATCTATTGGGTAATTCTAAATCATGATAAGTAGGCCTAGTATTATAATGCGGCTATTTCTATTGCGAACAAAATGGAAACCATATTTTTGAGTCCTATTGTTATGGCGTTTTTCGCAGTTTAAAGTGTCTGCTGAGCTCAAGATTAGACTTAGAGGTCAATAGCACTGGTTCACTTGAAGTTATCATATGCAGTTAATAAGGTCAACATTAAAATACATCTTATGAGCTGTTTAACAAAAAATATAGAGGAGCCTGTCTGTGCATTTATTATGAGGGCAAAATTCATGAAACCAGTTGTGGACCTGTTCAAGCCGTTGGTGCAGGCAAAAGAACTGTTTTTTTTTTCCTGCCAAAAGGTGTACCGCCTCACCCTTACCTAGATTTACAGTAAATCTGTGTCTTGCATCTTTAGTAACTATTTTGTTGCCTAATGACCAGTTTCGTTTTTGTCTTTATCTGATACTTTCTTGTATCAAATAAAAATATTTTTTCTTACTAAAAACGGACAGTTTCTACTTTCTTTTTACCTGTATTTGTTTTCATACTTTTCATGTGTTCCTGAGATGGTACTTCATTATTGGTTCATAATGACTATAATTATTTCTTTGTTAAAAAAAAAAAGAATTGAAATTGATAGGAACTGTTAATTTTCCTAAAACATTACTCACCTCATGTTATCAAGAAGTGTTGGTAATAGTAGAGTTGTGCTTGGCAACCCAGGGTCTACAGTGAATAGCAGCAATGGTAGATGGTTGTTGCTGTAAAAATTTCGGTCATTTTGTCCTGGGAACAGTTTTCACACTTTTTGACTTTGAGCCTTTCTTTGAAATAAGTAAAAAATTTTTTTGGGAAGGCGTGCTTTTTTAAACATTTTATTTCAACCATCATAAAGAATGCTTAAGGTATTTCGTTTTAAAATTCATGTTATGAATATAATTGTTTTCTTATTGAGTGAACTTTTAAACTGTCAACAGTATTTAAATCAATCCAGCATTTCTGGTTTATTAACTAATAAGGCTTTCTCATATTGAAATGACCCCATATATTCATTTTTTATTATTTCAGCTCTATTACCAACTTCTCAATTTTGGTATGATTGTCTCTTCTGCCCTGATGATCTGGAAAGGACTCATGGTGGTTACTGGCAGTGAAAGTCCCATTGTTGTTGTGCTCAGGTACAATAAGTAGTTGAAATTTGTAGTATCCTCTAGGTTTTAATTAAACTTAATTTTTTTGTATCGACATCACTTTTTTTTTTCAATTGCAGAAAGATAAGTTGCTGCATACGATAACAGGAATATGCAATAATAAATTTGATTGTCTATGTAACCTCTGATATGTTGAGTTTATTGACTTAAGTCAAAATCTTTCTAAAAGTTTCAAAAACAATTTAAATGCTTTACTTGAACTATAAATCATACAGTACAGATTCTACCTGCTCTGTTTTCATGAAATTAGGTTTTGGTTAACGGCACTTTATGTGCATGTAAAATTGTACTTTTTTTTTAATCAAACCTTCCAATCTCTATATATCCATTCACCCTAGTCAGTAAGATACTCATTAGCATTAGGGAGCTAAGCAGCGGGAAATCTTCAGTGAAGAATCTCTCTCCCCAACCCCTTTATTTGCAAGTGTTCTAGCCATAAACTTAATTTACAATTTGGGTATCAATTATGAATATTTTTATTGATATCTTTATGTTTTTATTATTATTATTATTATTATTATTATTATTATTATTATTGTTATTGTTATTATTATTATTATTATTATTATTATTATTTTATTTTTTTTTATTATTATTATTGTTAGTATAAATATTAAAATTGTTATCATAATTTTTATTTTTTATTATTTGCTATTACCATATAAACAATCTTATATGTTACTGGTCTTAGAGTTTTTGTTTATAGACTGTAACAGATTTTGAGGTAATCTTTTTGGCTTTGTTTGTCTAGGGGTATGAAAATGAAAATGTACACCGCTAGTCACTCGACGCATCTGTGGAAAATAAGTCTGAAGTCTGCTAGTAAATATCGCAAACTGTTAAACCAATACGAGGTTCACTCTATAATCACTTTAAATTGACTCACTGCTCACAAAAAATTGACTCTTAAACCCACTGTGTGACTGACTGTAGGTAGACTGACTGGACACAAATTTATACTAAATCTTATTGAGTTATCTAGAAAAGGAAAAACATAATTCATACAAGAATATTCTTGGTACACATGATTAGTAGTGCGCTATAAAATAGCAACCAATCAGAACAAAGGTAAATAAGGAGTGATGAGATCATTACTATGCTAGAACTAAGTGGAAGACTCCAGAAGAATCTAGGCCACACAAGTTCAAGGTCGTTTTCCTCACAATGCAGGCTGTGGGTTCAATAAACAAGACTAAGCTTGAAATACAAACATTATACAACTAAATAAAACAATGTACATATAGATCTAGTTGATCTGCTACCCAAAAAAGTATGCACCTTTACAGGGTGAGGAAGTCAATAGCTCAATGAATTACATAGACTGCTAAGGGATAGTTGCTTTGTGTTTCAAGAATTTGTACTGAAACAGTTTCTGTTTATCGTTGAATTTTAGATTTTGTTTGATTCAATGGGGTCTCACTGAACAAAAAGCATGATAACTTGTAACCCCAAAATTAACTTTTAGCAATTTTGTATCTGACCTGATTTTGTCTTTCATCCCCTCTTTGTATAGTGGCAGTATGGAGCCAGCATTTTACAGAGGAGACTTGTTGCTGCTGACCAACCACAAAGAAGAACCAATCAGAGTGGGAGAGATCGTTGTCTTCAAGATTGAGGGTCGTGACATTCCCATTGTGCACAGAGTTCTCAAAGTGCATGAAAAGTGAGTATGGTACTCTGAACCGTCTCAAAAAAGTTTCTCATCGAAATGGTTTTAAAAGCTAATGTATCACACAATCAAAGATATGTCGATACAATCACCTGTGTGGTTCAGGTTCTCAAGAGAATCGGCAGACATGGAGCAGGGCCCTATCCTCAATGTCTGTTCACATCTAGATATGTAAGTTCTAAGCTTGAGGTCTTGTCTGTATAGCTTAGGGCCACTCAATTAGTACTCTAGAAGTGTCTATTAAGTCTTGTACAAGTGAAGCAGAGGTTGAGATTACCTTCGTGTTGGACAGGCTAGATAAAGTTATCACTCTGCCTTATTCACTTTGTAGCTGTTAGAGAAGACTGAGAGAGCAGAAGTGATTAGTAAATATCTCTTAGTCTTTGCTTTTCAAGTGCAATGCAAAGAATAATTGAAACTGTAAATGTTTTACAACCTGTAAAGAAATTTCTTTTTTTTCCATTATCTGACCCTATGAATTTACAAATTGGCCTTACTTTTTTGTTCTTGAATGCCATCACCCCTCCCCCCTTCATAATTTATGAAATAACTTTTTACCCTTTAATTGGGCAAAGACTATTCACAAAAATATTTCAGCAATCAACTTCTGTAGAGACATGCTGTATTATGAGAATTTTTTATCTTTACTCTTACTTCCCTGAGGCTTTTGCCTTCAGTTCCTAATTTTCACTGCCAAGTGCTTTTAAAATAATCTTTTTCAATTGATAGTGTTAGCTCTGCAAGGCATGGTGTTGACAGGCTTTTTACATTTTATTCTTTATGACTTGACATTCAGGGAAGATGGGTCTGTCAAGTTCCTCACCAAGGGTGATAACAATGCTGTGGATGATCGTGGTCTTTATGCTAGAGGGCAGTTATGGTTGGAGAAGAAAGATGTTGTTGGAAGAGCTAAAGGGTAAGCTTGCCAATCTATGTAGATTTTCTAAATTCTGATTTCCTGAGCTATGTTGTGTATAAATTATATTTTTCTAGAACGCACTTATGTTTTCCATTTGTCTCTATTGCACTATAGTGAAGAAAAAAAATGAAGAAGAAGAGATGTAAGGAGAAAAGGATGTGGGAGGGTACAATCAAGAAAAACCTCTGAAGCAGATGAAGTTTTGGTACCAATTCATTATTGAGTTTACATAATTTATTGTTTATCATTGTTTAATGTCTTTTTTATCTTTCCCATTCAGATTCTTGCCTTATGCAGGAATAGTAACTATTTTGATGAATGACTATCCAAAATTTAAGGTGAGCTGAGTGCTTCAATCTTTATGTATCATAATCATGCATTCTCTTGTTCTGTTTCTTTGAAAAAAAAAGTAACTGAAACAATCATACCTCGGCTTATGTTTCCTACTTTTGATGTTCCTCCCGTATTTTATGCACTATATAGGATACCAGAGTTTTCAAGTTTGAGAAAGATTCAGGGGTTATTATTGCACTGAGAAGAATATATGAAAAATGAGATAAAGTATCAGACATTCTTTTTATTTTGAGCATCATCAATAGGAAATACAAAAAGAAAAAGAAAGTGCTTGAGATTAAAGAATTTGAGAAGTCGAAAATTCTAGAACAGTGTTCTCCACTTTATGTGACATTTTTCTTAATAATAACGTAAAAAGAAGTTCCGAATAAATTCCTTTAATCAGTGCTAATACATTTTCCCGCAAACTGACATTTTGGTCTGCTATTTTTCCTAATTCAACTATGCTTTGATACAAAAACTCCTCCAACAAAATGCCATTTAATATTTAGTCTAGCTTCATGAGGTAGATCTAAAGATCTGTGGTGTGTGGACCAGTGCAACTCAAGACAGTGGTTTGTGTGAGAAGAAAAGGGAGGTGTGTTGGACGTACAGTCTTGTCCAAACAGCATTTGGGATGAGGGGAGAAATGAGGCGGGGGACTGGACTGTGAATGGCCTGTCATGTTCGAAGGGGAGGGGAGAGGAATGCACTGGTTCTAGATCTAGTTATGGGATGTGTTTTATTAGGTTTGAAAGTGAAGGTACACTGATTCCTCTTTATGTCACTCTATTGTAGAGCTATAAGCAGACCTAAAAAGTCCTCATAAAAGTTTTAGAATTTGTAAATTTTAATGTAGTCTCCTAATTCAACAAAAATTTTATTGGTCCCTTTAATGTCGATTTATCAGGTGTGCACTGAATTCCCTATCTAAATAAAACATATAATAACAAAACTTATTGTTTAACTGTTGTGAGCATTAGAGCTATGTGTAATTTTTAGAACAAAAAACGTGTTTTGAAAATATTGTGAAAAATTTTGTTTTTAATACCGCTGTCAAACATTAGAGAGGAGGAGCCTTTTTAGTCAGCCTCATAGTACATGATAGCTTGAGGGAAAAAAATTTTTTCTTAAGATTTACACAAAAGCTCCATTTGTCAATGACAAATGATCCAAATAATTCTGTATAATTAAAGATCACTAGAGTTTAGGTAAGAACCCTTTAAAACTATCTAGGAAAATGGGAGTAGAAAATTTTGATGCCTATTCTTTTCTGCCTTTACTTGCCTGACAAATCTTTGTTTGATACATGAAGAATACTGTTTGAAATGATTTTTTTTTCTTTTTTTTCTTTTTTTCTTTTTCCCCATAATTTTCACTTATTGAGATCTTTTCTAATTTTTAAGTGGGTGAAAGAGTGACACTATAGTATGTACAGAATTACTTAAATTTTATTGCAAAATAAATAAAGTGATGAAATAATGTATCAGATTCTATATCAGACTCAAGCTCTCAAATAAGTGCTTGCAACTTGTACCTGAATCTCCATGAGTGCCTCATATTATGCGTTATTAAATAATTTTAGGCTTCAAATAAAAAAAAGGAATTAGATGCTCATGGCTGTTAAAATATTTTGAATTTTTTGTTCTTTTTTTTTTGCAGTATGCTATGTTAGCATTCTTGGGTATTTTTGTTTTGACACATCGGGAATGATGACTGCTCCTCATAGAGAAGATCAGCATTTTCACTTCTGGTGCGGTGTTCAACCAAACAAGATTCCAAAGGCTGCATAACAAGGGCTGTATACAAGAGAGAAAGAGAGTGAAAGGTGTACTGTTGAGAGTAGAATATGGTGATTTATAAACTTTTATTGATTTGACATTCATAGATAGTTCATCAATATTGCTGTTCTAGGAAGTGAGAAGGGTTGTTTTGAAAAGATCATGGTGCTAGTCAGCTCATCAGGATTCAATGCTAATTTGTTCACCTGTTATCAATCATTGGTTTATTGTGCTGTATAAAGCCTCCTCCACACATTAGGGTAAGAATATTTGTAATGTATTGGCACATTTGTAAGTGTGTAAACTATGAAATTTTATATGTGTAAGTCTATTTGAGCATGTGTTAAGAGATGTTTCGACAGTTACAAAATGTATGTGCCAAGGTGTTTTTAAATTATTCTTTAATGCTTTTTTTTCTCTCAATTCAATTTTTTTCTTTAATTTGTCTATGCTCAAAGTAAAATAGAGGTGGCTCAAGTCAGGCTAGTTATATTTTAAAACAACGATGTGCAATTTAAGTTGTCAAATATTCAATCAAATAATGTCATAAACTTAAAAGGAAAACATACAAAAGACTTATAATTTATGGGATTCTAGATTATTGGCAACATATCCCTTAAAATACCATTTTAGTAACAAACCAGCAAAGGTGGCTTAATGATTTTGAAAAATGCTCCAAAATCATTTTCCAGTTAGATGGCATGTATCAATTTTGTCTACTCTTATTGTTATAAACAGCTTCTGTTTCTTTTTCTTTTTTATTATTTTAATAATACATCATTAAAGTACAATACGAAATGGGTTGTTAATGAAATACACCTTCTTTTGTTGCTTCATTTGTTGAGACCACTAAGTATATTCGCAAGGAAAATTCAAAGACTTAAACTGTAGCAAAGAAATAAACAGTTCTGTCAGTGATTAGTCAAGGGTGTCTCACTCCTGTTAGATTGACAACTCAGTGCACCCTGCAGTATAAAGCAAACTTGTAATAGAACTGAATCATTCAACATTTCTGGTTTCATGAGGTTGATCTAAATATTTTTCATTATAGATATATCCAGTTTGGTAGCAGGTTTTTTTTTTCTTGACATCAGAGTCGATTTCCCATACGTTCATAATTTTTTTTTTTTCCTTCAATTAAACTAAACAATCAAAATCTTTTTACTCTTGTTGTATGAAAAACTTTACTTTGTAGATATTAAATTAGTGCATGCATTACTCTTTAATATAATTTTACTCATCATGTTGACCTATACTGTTTTTTTTTCTTTTGAAGCCATATGACTGCACCAAACTTTTGCATTTATATAATTTCTTCTCTCGAAGACACTATTTTCTTCCATAGTTTGCAGGATAATTCCAGAAATACTTAAATGCTTGTGCTTCTCATATACATATATTTAAATTTAAACTGTAGAACTCAAGCTGTGCTACATATAATTTTTTTTTTATTATTTAAAGACAACTGCTGAAAATAACTCCTCTCCCTCATTTTTTTGTTGTAATTTTTTGCCTCTTAATATTTTGTAATATTCTTTTTGGACTATTTACTTTTACCATGGCTTGCTCCATTTTATTTATGCAGATTAAGGCACTAAAAAGCAAATTGAAAACAGAAGATATGACAATTATTTGGATTTCTTCAGCATTTATTGATCAATTATATTTTGCTTTTGATATTAAAGTTTGCATCTATTTATTTTAACATCATATTTTTTTTTGCCCTTAAGTTAAGTAATCAAATAAGATGTCAGCAAAACTGAAAAAAAAATCGCTGAAAAAAAGCATAGAATATTCAGATATGAAAACGCATGCTTCTTTTTTCATGTCGATGAAGTGGCCACACTTTAGTAAAGAGAAACTGTAGAACAATTTTCGCTGCTCATAGCAAATTCTGTATTTGGCAGACGTATTATCAAAATTTTATAGTCATCAAGTTGCTTTTCTTCTTCCTAGTTGTTTTTTTCCCCCACAAGTAAATTTAATGTTCAAAATGTTAAGTCTTTACATTATATTAATTCAGCTACTTTTATTCTCCCTCCAAAAGCTCCCTTAGCTTTCAAATGTTTTTGCTAGACTGAAGCAAAATTCTCTTCGTAGACTTTGTATGTCAACACTGGCACTTTATAATGTTCCTTTTTTTGTTTTGGTTTTTTTATTATTGGCATTTTTTGTCAATGAGATTTTTGTTTATTGCATATTATAAAGCTAAAAGTACCATAATTAGAAAATGCAGTTTGTTTGCACTTTAAAAGAGTTCTTGTGCTTTGAGTAAACTTTTTTTGTGCTCATGGTGATGGTATTTTGAGAATCCAGTTATTTATTGCTGTGTTTTCATCCATGCTCAAGTTGAGAGAAATCATTTCATTTTATATAACCTCTTTTTGATGTCATTTTACATAAAAAGAAAAAAAAAACTCACACTTCCAGCCAGACATCATGAGTCAGGTAATGTGAATTTGAAATTGATAGGACAGCAGTTAAATAGTGTTAGTAAGAATCATTAAAATGTTATTTCATAAACATTTCATCATCAAAAAGCTGTGAAATAGGCTTTTGTTAAAAGAATTCACACTTCTGAATGTAATAATAGCAGCATGAGACTGTTAAGTCTGAATGGAAGACAAAAATTATTCCATTTATATGACATGGTTTTGGGCTTGAACTGTAATTCAAACTGATCAGGATGATGGATGGTATTGCTGTGTTGAGTGGTAGTGAGAGCTTAGTTTTACGATATTCATGGTTCAGAATGAGAGAAGGCTAGAAGTGTTGTTTGTTCATTGTTACACTCCATTTTGATTAAAACTTTATGATGTTATTGACCTTTAGTCTGAAGACTCTGTTGATGTCATCTATCATGACAAGTATTGTATGGCGGTGGTTTTGAATATTAATTTTTATTTATCTATATGCTGAACTGGAGAGATACATGTATATGACAGAATGAAAGGACATATTCTTTCATTTTTTTCATGATGTAAATTAGTTTATTACTTCAGTACAGTTCTTGTTATTTAATGTCTGCTGTGCATTGAAACTTCCATTTGCTTGCTTGAAATTTTCTTAACAGATTCCTGTGACCATGTTAGAAGGATAAATTAAGTTATTTGAAAAGCCCATTATTTTTTTCTGTCAGGGCAGAGGGGAAAAAAATTCTGTATGATTAGTTTGTCACTTTATCACTCAAGTTATTTTTCACATCTAATTTTAATCGTTTTGTGTATAGTTCTGTATGTTCCCTTTAACAAATTATTTTTGGTGATTTGGAATTATTTATCAATATCATCTTGCTCTGAACATGTTGTCTGCCTCAGAAAAAAAAGATATCTTCATCAAATAAAATGAGTAAAAGTTTGAAAAGTTGGTTTTCTCTGTCTATGTTTTGCGACATGTATTGTTTATATATATATATATAAGCTGATGTAGAGGAATCAAAAGTGAAAATAGCTCTTGAGCTGCGGATTTGTTATCAGCCATTTCTTCTTTCTCTCTCTCTCTCTCTCTGAGCCATAGTCTAGTCAGTGAGACTAGCAGACAATTTATAGAGGACTTGCAGGCAAGCCTAGTGAGTTCTTTGCTGTTTTTTTCTGAGCAGTGCCAGCGGGACTGCCCATGTGATTACTTAAGTATTACCTATACTAAATCACAAACATGATCTAAATTTGGGTGCAGCTTTTTAAGCAGCCCTCTTCTCAGTTTATCCCTCCTCAGAGACCATAATATGGTGCTGATGACCCATTACAAAATACAATGTACGGTACTGCTCTCCAAACTGCTGCTTAAATTGGATGTTGCTATGATCCCTTGTTGACAATCAGTGGATCTGGTTTTAGCACTGTAGGAGGTCGCAATTTATTTAATTTTTAACCTTTTCCCTTTTTCACTCCATTCAAGAAAAAAAACTTGTAACATGTTTTTTTTTGTTTTGTTTTATATACATACTCATGTTTAAAAAATAAAAGTAATTTGTTCTAAGAGAGTCATTCGATTTGAAATGTGGAAAACACAGAGAAGTCTTTTAAATGTCATTTGGTTCATTACAAATTTGGCAATAAAATTACTATCAATTTTCAAGTGAATTCCTAAATACAAAACTTATTCTCATTTTTCTTTTTACCTCTTGGAATGCTGATCTTGGCAGATCAAAACTCAGCAAACTTTGAACATTGAGTGATTTTGGAGGAGATAGGGTAGAAATTAGAATGAATCCAAACTTGCCTTTAATAATGTAGATTAATTGTAATAATTATCGTGAAATAACTGGAAAAAAATAAATTGGAATAATAACAAGCAGTAGGAATATAGATTACTCTACCATCCTGAGATATGTCATGCTTAGAATGCCATTTTTTCTTCCTTCATCTTTTGGTTTCGTTTTTTTTTTTCTGTTTCTCAGGTAAATGATAAGTCCCCTACTTTTTGCTTGTATAAAACTTCACCAGCCACACAGCCTGAAATACATGTATTGTAAGTTTCTTATTCGCATCAGAGGGTCAGCACTGTTTAGAAATAAACAATGCAGAGCAGAAATAATCGCAGAGTCATCAGAGAGGTCAGAGATACATGTACATATACTCGCTGGTGTCACCGATCTGATCCTTGTCTTAAAGCTATAAAAGCCCGGAAGAAGTTATCACTTATACATGTGTATAAGAGAGGAAATAGCTGCATCCTGTTATTGTTGCAATTTATTTAAAAAAAAAAAATAGAATTTGGTTATAATAACCTGAATCAATAATGTACTTAAAGTTAGGAGCTGATGAAGGGTGACGGGCAGGAACTGCCAGTACTGGTAAATCAAAGTTTATGCAATGCTTGTATAAAGGCTCGTAACTAGTGAGAGCAGCGCTATCTGACAAACTCAAGAGGAAGTGAGGAAGAAAACTGTAGGTGAGAGAGTTCTTCGCTTGGTTACCATCAAGATGGGATAGCCTGAAGCATAACGGTGCTAGTGTGTGTCTAACAGTAACAACAGACTATGACTTTGCTGATGGAAAATGTGAGATCATCCTCCTGCAGGGAACATTGTGCTTCAACCTGATTTTCTACAGTTGACTGAGAAAAAAGTCGCGATATTTATCAAGAAGAAAACGAAGGAAGAGGTAGGCCAGTGTTGAACGTCTTTTGAAATAACATCTACGCTAATTGCCATAAGTAAGGTCCAGAAAGTCTTGCCCTTTCTTCTTTTTGTTCCTAAGAGAGGCAGTGTCATAGTGCCAGGATATTGCCAGCTGATCAGTCAGTACGCTGGCTGGGGCAGAAGTCACCTAGGGGAACAACAACATTGTTCAAATCTCAACGACTTTATCCACACAGTATGTATATGCTCTTTGAAACTGAACGAAATTGACTTTTGAAATTGGGTGTCTTTGTATTAAATCAATTTAATCAATGATTCAGGAATGTCATAAATCGGTTTAGTTGCATGTAGACTAAGATTTAGTATAAGCGAATCAAACTTTCTTTCAACATGTTCATCAAGGTTTGGAACTAGTTTTTTCTTACAATTGGAACTTTTCACTTGCATATAGTAATAGGCCCAATTGTGAGAGTAGTATATAATATTAACAGCAGCAGCAACAGTAATATTGGTAACAATAGTTGTAACGACAGCAGTAATAGTAGCAATAGAACTGAAATAACAGTACAAAGTGTCACAATGAAAATAATAGTGTTAATAAATCCAAATAGAAAGTAAAAGCACAGCATTTGGAGGATAACTTGGTAATTATAAAGGATCCGAAAAGACGCGTGTGTGTCTATAAATAGTATAAAACAAGGTCTAAAAGGAATCAACATAACTTTATAATTACGGGTCAAAGAAGAAATGTAAAAACTATTATCAATTCAACGTACAAACGTTTCACTTGTAAGAATTATCACAACAAGGTTTGTTACTGTGATACAGCAACACTGCTGTAAGATTAACTACATCGCTTTGTTACTGTGATACAGCAACACTGCTGTAAGATTAACTACATCGCTTTGTTACTGTGATACAGCAACACTGCTGTAAGATTAACTACATCGCTTTGTTACTGTGATACAGCAACACTGCTGTAAGATTAACTACATCGCTTTGTTACTGTGATACAGCAACACTGCTGTAAGATTAACTACATCGCTTTGTTACCACCGACACTTCAGTAACAGATGCGTCGTTGAGATTTTTTCCTGTTTTTAGTATAGTACCGGTAGTCTTTACAATATTGGTTGTTTCTTCTTCGAATATTTTTGCTCGCTTTTTTGTATTTGCAGTAGATTCTCTCTACAAACAATGATAGAATATTAAAATGTAGGCTTTTTACACTCAGAAGAACGTGACGTTACCATTTCAGCCACCAGTCCTGCCTTTTTTTTAAATGAGTTGATTTATTGAAACGTCCCAGAGCCCAATAACCCACCACGAGCGAGGATATAGGGACCTTGGTCTCTTTCTTAACCGTTACATCAAATTTCAGGATCATTATATCACATTCTTCTTTATTAGCATACTGATATCGATAAACTATATCATGAACTTAAAAAACATGAAAATAATTTTCCATGTGGAATGCGATAAATACAGACTTATTCTAGGAACTCTATCCTGTTTACTTCGTGGTTCAGAAAATACTTCTTCAAGAATTCTCTTCCTTGTCGTTATAGCGCGCCCCGGAAGACAGAAAGAACTAAAATAATAATAATAATAATAATAATAATAATAATAATAATAATAATAATAATAATAATAATAATAATAATAATAATAATAATAATAATAATAATAAAATATTATTGGTAAGGTCATTGTAAATTGGTTTAAAACTTTAATCAGTTTTAAACTTTTTAAATACAATAGTATATCTTATAAAGCATATCAAAGTATTTCAAATCGCACTGCAAATTTTCAGATGACCTGCACTATTGAAGGGGGATAACCTCTCGAATAAGTATGTAGAGGTCATTCGGCTTGAGGAATCTATCAACGATGCACTGAAAGATCAAGAGAGTAAGACTCTGAAAAGCTTAAGACAGTTTTTGAAGATCTGACCTGACATTGTATTCTACCAAGTCTGAAATTCTAAAGGGTCCTTTTTTCTGTAAAGACTCTTGATGTAATCGGTCAAGGACGTTTTTCTTTGATCCATTATAGACATAATCCACTTGGGAGGCGGGCCAGTGCCCGGTCGTGAATCGCAGCAGCACTGTCATTAGGTCGGGATCTGATGCGTGTCTTCTCTGGATTTCACACTCCTACTTCCCTGGTGGTCATTGACAGAGAAAGCTTGGTAACTTCAACTGTGCCAGTTACAAGGATATTGGAACTGTTACTGTTTCAAACTGGTTGTTCTTCAGGTGTGTTGTTGACCTTTAAAAGTTTCCATACACATTAAATGATCACAGTTAACTGAAAACAAGGACCGTACTGACGTTTTTGTATTTTTCCTGCATTTTTGACTGTCACTGCTCGAAATCTTAACAAAGGTCAGCGAATATAAAGATGCAACAGTAGGAACTTGCTTCTGAACTGTCGCCAGGCCTAGACTTTAGTCTTACGTGTGTTTACTAATTTTACAGTCTGTACTACTCAACTGTTCTGTCAAGTGGCATCGATTACTACTTTGGTCCCAAATAGAAAGAAAAACACAACACTTGGAGGAAAACTTGGTAATCATAAAGGATTCAAAAGGATGCGTGTGTGTCTATAAATAGTATAATCCAAGGTCTAAAATGAAATAGGTCCACATTTTTATAATTGCGGGGCAAAAAAGAAATAACAAAACTATAGATTTAACAGATAAACGTCTCGCTGAAATCTTAACAGAGAGAGAGAGAGAGAGAGAGAGAGAGAGAGAGAGAGAGAGAGAGAGAGAGAGAGAGAGAGAGAGAGAGAGATTTACATCAGCAAGAGTGCAAGTCGGTGTGAAATTTGTGGCAAGAAAGGAAATCATTAAACGGGTATTAGTTCTGCTTGGGTCGAATGTTGAACGGAAAGCACGATTTTGATGAAGCTAATACAGCGAAACATTTAGGCCTATATGTTAAATCTATACTTCTATATTTCTTTTTTTATCCCCTATTTTCTTTTAGACCTTATTTTGTTCCCACAGATTGAGTTTTGGAACAGGGCTCCATGAATGCTAACTGAGAAGATTTAATTTTCGATTGTTTTATTCTCAGTGTAGACTCTGCAGGATCATCTGCTGTATCCAGATTGAGTTGTGTACCGGTGGATTCGGCCAAAATTCTTGACAAGCACAGGTAAGATGTTACTTATATTCCCATTGTATAAAATAAACGTAATTTGTGCCTAAAGCAGGTATGAGAAAGACAGAATTACAAGCATAAGTATGACACGATACGTAAACTGTGAGAGGACCTCTCGATGAAAAGGATGACCAGGTATTTCAAGTGTAAAAAATTAACATTGAAAGAAGAAGAAGAAGAAGAAGAAGAAGAAGAAGAAGAAGAAGAAGAAGAAGAAGAAGAAGAAGAAGAAGAAGAAGAAGAAGAACAACAACAACAACAACAACAACAACAACAACAACAACAACAACAACAAAAATAATAATAATAATAATAATAATAATAACAAAACAAAACAAAAAAACCCCAAAACAAACCTCATTCAAATTAAATAACAACAGCAGCAGCTATACCAGTTTTATAACAAACAGGTATGAATTAGATGCATGCTTAATAAATTTTGTAAGAAAAGTGCGTGTACCATTTTGAAACATTTTTAAATGTTATGTGTTTGTAGTGGAGGATTTAGTCTTTTATTAATTAAATTAAATGGTAAAATTACATCTTGTAAAAGACGTGGGGAAAAAAAATAAGGAAAATCTTCAGTTTCCTTTGAAATGCCGAAAATTTAAATGATAAAAATATAATAAAATGCGCACGCAACTGTAGCGAGAAACACAAATTTTAAATCATTGTTTATCTTTAAATATGTCAATAGATCCTCCCTTGTTTACCTCATTTCTATCATTGTGTGACTGCAGCTCTAATTCAGAAGCGATTGTGTTGAAAAAGTCACAGAAGTTTTTACATTGCAATATTTTCACCGCGATCTTATTACTATCTCATTTAAGTATTTAAGATTCATAAGAAAGGATAGGTTTTTAAAAATATTCTTCATCTCGTCTCAAGAGGTAAGGAGTTCCATATTTTCGGTCATGTAAATAATATTAGTCATCTTTCATTTGCCGAGTTTGAAGCTCTCTTTTGGAATAATAAATAAGTATCTTTGAGTTTTGATTTATTTTTTATGACGTGAAGAGACATGCAGTATATATAAACATTAAAATTTAAGTATGGAGAGATAATGCCATGCAAACATTTGTGGCACATTTTTGCCATTATATACAAAATATTTATGTTCAAGTAAGCCAATACATGGTGTGACATCGGCATTGTAAATGTAAGGCCTATTCGCAGCGCATAGTTGTAAGTAAATTGTATTATCCAAATTTTCGTAGCAATATCAGTCACAAAGAGAGCTATTCGGACACGAGCTGTTCTAGAGCTCATCAGCCGGCGAAAGTGGCAAATTTACAAATAAAATGGCTCCGAAAGTCATAATAATAAAAAAAAACCCGGATAATTATGTAATTCATTTTAGTTGAAAAAGATCGAAATCCAGATATTACTACCTCGTCTTTAGACTCTTATTAATAAACTTCCATTTGGGTACCAGTCTTAACTAGTACAAATTTGTCATCTCAATTTAGAGCCTTTTCTTGTCGAAAATTATGAAAACAAAGAACATATGCAAGTAAAGCGAAAAAGACTGGAGTAAAAATTACAAAAGAGCCTTCATGATTATATCAACGAGCATTTTAAAATGTATTATATCATATGTTTTAATCTCCAGATTGAGTTGGTGACTCAACAACAACAATAACGACAAACAAAAACAACTGCAAAAAAAATAACAAAAGAAGCCTAAATACAAGAAAACCAGAAACGAAAGTAAAAGCCAAAGACAGTACTAAGTCAATTTCTTGTCAATTCTCCACAACCATGCACCACCAAACTTTCTTCTAGGATTGCGCGTTAACTGGAGGGACGATTACGCTTGTGAAAAAATATATCTACACCCACTTATTGAGCCATCAAATCAACCATCCTGCCTGCATGTGGCTAGCACGATGGATTCCATTGGTACGACTACAAAGGATTCATCTTGGCCTCCTCCTCTTCGGGGCTCTCCTCAGTGGATATTTACTCTTCTCGTTACAATCTAGACCAGGTAAGATTTGATTCTCGCTTCAAAAAGTAAAGATAATGCATAAACGACGTCGGATGTCTATGGTTCAGAGCACCTGTGGCTCGTTGAGAAAAACAACAACAAAAAACCAACCTTCAGAGATTTGAAAATGCTATCTTGCCTTTGGGTCTGAGCTAACAGTTGAATTTAGGAACTTACTTCGACATCATGGGACACCTGACATGAATCTGGCATTAAAGATGCGTGTTTATAAATCGAACAGTCGATCAGCTAGGATTTAACCAATATTGTCCGAATTATTCCAACAAGGTAATTAGACGCTGGACATTGTTTATATTAAAGTAAAGTGAGAGAAAAGAAGAAAAGGGAAAAATTTTCGAATGTTTTTTTCCCTTCTTGTATTTAGAGAGGGGAGGTGGTTGACTTTTTGTTGAATTTTTTTTTTCTGATTTCCATTTAAATGTTCGTTGTATCATTACCACAGTACTTAACTTTCAGTCCCTCCAGTTTATCACATATTGATATAAGAGTGGAGGTCATAGAGATCACACTATTCAATGTATTCTTCATTGAATTTGACAAAATTTTGAGTGCTTTAGTTTTACAAAAAATATCGCGGCAAGGAGCACCAGGAGTGTGACCTCCGAGCCGAGCGCCAACCAGTTCGATCCTTGGTCGGGAGAATCTGGTAATGGAGTCGACTCAACACAATGTAGGCTTGGATCTGAAGGTCAAAAGATGAATCTCTACCCTAACAATTATAATTGAATATATAAATCGTTGTAGGGCCTATAGAGACTATACTGAAAACAAATCCTACGCTTCATATGGATCTAGATCTAGATCTATATTGGTATAGATAATAAAAATTATGGATATTATCTCGATAGCTGGTAAAGGCTACACATTTAGCAGCTTGAGATCAAAAGCCTTACTTTAACTCTAAACAGACGAGATGACACCAATGATGATCTTTGGATTTGGTGAATTGTGAGGACGATGGGGTGACCCATCTTTTGTTTACGCCTATCAGGTTGTCTTTGTTCCGGTTCCCCATGCATAGCCTGCCTCATTTTTTTGTAAATTTGTAGACGAAAATATCATAATCTTGTGAGTTGTGAATGAGAGCTAAAATATTACTTCTTATCTTTCTTGAGTAATTACTTACTGTACATCCTTACTGTTTCGGTTCAATTCCATCGTTTCATGTAAACAGATTCGGGATGTCTTATCTGTCTGCTGAGACCTATCGTGGAGACAGTTTTTCTAGTCTTGACTAGAGACATTTTTCTCAAATTAAGCTTACTGGCCGTCCTGTTATTGAGATTCGAGAAAATGATGCTACTTTACCTTCTCTATGGGGCAGTAGAGCAGACTGTGATCTCTGTTGACGATCAGTGTATCTCTAAGTGGAGTGTAAGGCCAGCGCTCGGGGCCGAGTTGGCGACACATCCGCCTCAGATGGTCAATTCTGTTGAGAAGGATGTCAAGTTGCCGGCTAGTAGGGTCCTGGACGCTATTTTCATGAATTCTTCCAAAGTTGCCGGGGGATGGTTCATGGAGTGCCTTGTGCTTGTAACTATTGATTGATTCTTTTTTTTTAAGCAAATAGAGAGAAAAAACTATTTGCTTCGATTGCTAAATAAGTTTTTTGCACAATATAAATGCATAAATTATTAGACCGGGAGCGCTGGAAAATATTGAGCTGTTCGAGAATCAGTAATAAAATCATGATAAATGAACAGCTACTTAGTTGTTCTCTATTATCTAATGTGAGGCAAGACAAAGATTTACTCTGCGGTCATTTGAGAATTATTTAGATTGGTGAGTCCGATTTTGTCAAATTGAATGTTGTAGCTAATCAATTTGAAGGTCAAAGTTAATTTATGTAATGCTTTCGACCGGTACACTGCAGAAAGTAAAGGGGAGAAAATATTTATTTTGTCTAAAGTGTATTTTGTTCTCTGTCATTTGAAAGAAGCGATGTAATTAAAAAAATCCGCTTCGAATGTGATTTACTTCATTTTATCTTCGCTTATCGGTGGCCAAAGGCTAACTACACACACACACACACACACACATATATATATATATATATATATATATATATATATATATATATAAATATAGAAGATCTTACCTTAAATTTCCATGCATACTACACTTGTGTTTCAAGCGAAGGACAAAGCTGTCGCCTGTCCTCCGCTCTCTTCGGGTATGACTCAGGCGTGTTCGTTTGCGCTTGCCGTTCCGACCCTGTGTTGTTGTTTATTTTCGTTTCCGGGCCACTGATAGTTTTGTAGTAAATGTTTCTTCCGGTGGGGGCACGATGAAAATATTTCCCTTCATTTGTTGAGGCTTGGTTTTGTGTGTAGAATGAAGTATTTTTCTGCTATGCAAAGATTGCATCTGTTTGTCGCCGCCGAGTATGGCTGCGCTCTTTCGATTACAGCCCATGATAAGTGGTATTCGGTTTTAGATTCTTTAAGTTTCGATATGAATTCACTTAAAGTTGTGGCTGATTTCTTGTGGTGGAGTCGAAAGCTCGACGTGTGCTGATTGTATCTGGTTTTGAACTCATTTTCTGTGATTCCTATATAGGTGTCTTGTGTTTTCGAGGGTTTCTGTTCCACAGTTGCCTTGTAGACCACTCCCCTTTGAAGGCACTGGCCTTTGAGTGGGCAAGATTGTTTATCCCTGCAGTTGCAAGTCTTGCCTTGTGATTCCTTTACCTTTGTAGATTCAAGGACTGTTTTATTGTGGTTAGAAATGATGTGTTTCATATTCTGCATGCAGCTGTAGCTTAGCTTTACAGTGTTTTTATTTAATATTTTGTGCAGCTTGTTGTTTGTTGGGAAGCACGTGTGGAGGAGTCCGAAAAACATTTTCCCGATGTTGGTGGCGACATTTACACTAAATGGGGGGTTGAACCAGATGATGTTTCTCTTTCGTATTTTCTTCTTGTTTTTTTTCGTCTCTTTTTTCATTGGGTGGTGTATTTATTTCGCCAGTAGTGTGATTGTGGTTTGCTTTGGCGGCCTTGTCTTCCGGCTCATCGCTTTTGGTGTATTGTATTTGTTGTTTATGCCCGTTTGTCCGTAGTGCGGCATGATATGGCTTTGCTGCCTTGTTAAAAATATTGACATTAGCAGAGTTGTTTGAGAGGCAGAATGCGATCCCTTTCGACAAGTTTTTAATGATGGGGGGGTGGATGGTTGCTATCACGGTGGATATAGTTGATTTCGCTGTTCGGTTTGTGGTATGGTTGATATAGCCCCGTATTCAAATTGAGGGTGACGTCCAAAAAATCTACCACCTTTTTATTCGCATCAGCTGTTATGTTTAGTCCATTCTCCTTGAATATCTTGCATATTTCTTTTTTGATCTTGTCGGCATTCCGAGGAGTCTGGTTCGTTACGGCGAGCCCGTCGTCTCGGTAGAGTCCTACATTGATGTTGAGGTATTGGAGCTGCGAAAGGAGGAATAATCCTACCAACTCGCAAATTTCGGCGCCGTCAAAGCTTCCCATTGTTACGTCGAAATTTGAAGTTTTTTTGCACCATGGCTCGCCGTCCTTGTATAGAGTTGTTTTCTTGGTGTGTTTAATTATGTGTACTTGTTCGTCTGTGATCACCGAATATTTGGAGGCAAATTTTAATGCTTTTTGGAGCAGTTCGTGTGATATGGACGGATAGAAGTCGCATATGTCGAAACAGATCAGTGTGTGACTGTTCTTGTGGTCAATATTGTTAAACCAGTTTATGACATCATTTGTGTTTTTCCATTGATTAATGTTTGTGTTCGACTTGACGTCGTGAACAATTTTTTCCACAATCTGTTTGCTGATTTTGCCGAGCTCAGGCTTGCAGGGGTTTATTAGTCTGCAGCTTGGTTTGTTACGAAAATTTGGTTTGTGGTCCTTGAGAGTTAAGAAAGCTTCCCTCTTCGCTGTAATGTTGATTCTGTCACTGAGTTTCAGTCGCTCCGCAATGTTTTTGTCCTCTCTTGTGATGTGCGACTCTGCTGTCGCGGTAGACTTCTTGTACTCTTTCTGTATGCTCTTATTTAAGAGGGTCTCGTATTGTTCGCTGTTGAGTTTGTAATAGTTGTTAGTTTTGTCCGCAGGGATTAACAGGTGGTTGTCATTTTTTATTTTCGTTATGTCTTTTCTTAACTTTTGTTGAAAAGTGTTGTAAACTTTCCTAAATTTGATCTTCTCGATTATTGACGTTAGTCCATCTTCAAATTCTTTTAGTTCTGGGATGAAATGGGGTGGTCTTGTTGAGTTGAAGCCGTACGTTTCTTTGTTCCTTATGTCCAAGCCAGGATTATTCCTCCTTTCGCAGCTCCAATACCTCAACATCAATGTAGGACTCTACCGAGACGACGGGCTCGCCGTAACGAACCAGACTCCTCGGAATGCCGACAAGATCAAAAAAGAAATATGCAAGATATTCAAGGAGAATGGACTAAACATAACAGCTGATGCGAATAAAAAGGTGGTAGATTTTTTGGACGTCACCCTCAATTTGAATACGGGGCTATATCAACCATACCACAAACCGAACAGCGAAATCAACTATATCCACCGTGATAGCAACCATCCACCCCCCCATCATTAAAAACTTATCGAAAGGGATCGCATTCTGCCTCTCAAACAACTCTGCTAATGTCAATATTTTTAACAAGGCAGCAAAGCCATATCATGCCGCACTACGGACAAACGGGCATAAACAACAAATACAATACACCAAAAGCGATGAGCCGGAAGACAAGGCCGCCAAAGCAAACCACAATCACACTACTGGCGAAATAAATACACCACCCAATGAAAAAAGAGACGAAAAAAACAAGAAGAAAATACGAAAGAGAAACATCATCTGGTTCAACCCCCCATTTAGTGTAAATGTCGCCACCAACATCGGGAAAATGTTTTTCGGACTCCTCCACACGTGCTTCCCAACAAACAACAAGCTGCACAAAATATTAAATAAAAACACTGTAAAGCTAAGCTACAGCTGCATGCAGAATATGAAACACATCATTTCTAACCACAATAAAACAGTCCTTGAATCTACAAAGGTAAAGGAATCACAAGGCAAGACTTGCAACTGCAGGGATAAACAATCTTGCCCACTCAAAGGCCAGTGCCTTCAAAGGGGAGTGGTCTACAAGGCAACTGTGGAACAGAAACCCTCGAAAACACAAGACACCTATATAGGAATCACAGAAAATGAGTTCAAAACCAGATACAATCAGCACACGTCGAGCTTTCGACTCCACCACAAGAAATCAGCCACAACTTTAAGTGAATTCATATCGAAACTTAAAGAATCTAAAACCGAATACCACTTATCATGGGCTGTAATCGAAAGAGCGCAGCCATACTCGGCGGCGACAAACAGATGCAATCTTTGCATAGCAGAAAAATACTTCATTCTACACACAAAACCAAGCCTCAACAAATGAAGGGAAATATTTTCATCGTGCCCCCACCGGAAGAAACATTTACTACAAAACTATCAGTGGCCCGGAAACGAAAATAAACAACAACACAGGGTCGGAACGGCAAGCGCAAACGAACACGCCTGAGTCATACCCGAAGAGAGCGGAGGACAGGCGACAGCTTTGTCCTTCGCTTGAAACACAAGTGTAGTATGCATGGAAATTTAAGGTAAGATCTTCTATATTTATATATATATATATATATATATATATATATATATATATATATATATATATGTGTGTGTGTGTGTGTAGTTAGCCTTTGGCCACCGATAAGCGAAGATAAAATGAAGTAAATCACATTCGAAGCGGATTTTTTTAATTACATCGCTTCTTTCAAATGACAGAGAACAAAATACACTTTAGACAAAATAAATATTTTCTCCCCTTTACTTTCTGCAGTGTACCGGTCGAAAGCATTACATAAATTAACTTTGACCTTCAAATTGATTAGCTACAACATTCAATTTGACAAAATCGGACTCACCAATCTAAATAATTCTCAAATGACCGCAGAGTAAATCTTTGTCTTGCCTCACATTAGATAATAGAGAACAACTAAGTAGCTGTTCATTTATCATGATTTTATTACTGATTCTCGAACAGCTCAATATTTTCCAGCGCTCCCGGTCTAATAATTTATGCATTTATATTGTGCAAAAAACTTATTTAGCAATCGAAGCAAATAGTTTTTTCTCTCTATTTGCTTAAAAAAAAAAGAATCAATCAATAGTTACAAGCACAAGGCACTCCATGAACCATCCCCCGGCAACTTTGGAAGAATTCATGAAAATAGCGTCCAGGACCCTACTAGCCGGCAACTTGACATCCTTCTCAACAGAATTGACCATCTGAGGCGGATGTGTCGCCAACTCGGCCCCGAGCGCTGGCCTTACACTCCACTTAGAGATACACTGATCGTCAACAGAGATCACAGTCTGCTCTACTGCCCCATAGAGAAGGTAAAGTAGCATCATTTTCTCGAATCTCAATAACAGGACGGCCAGTAAGCTTAATTTGAGAAAAAATGTCTCTAGTCAAGACTAGAAAAACTGTCTCCACGATAGGTCTCAGCAGACAGATAAGACATCCCGAATCTGTTTACATGAAACGATGGAATTGAACCGAAACAGTAAGGATGTACAGTAAGTAATTACTCAAGAAAGATAAGAAGTAATATTTTAGCTCTCATTCACAACTCACAAGATTATGATATTTTCGTCTACAAATTTACAAAAAAATGAGGCAGGCTATGCATGGGGAACCGGAACAAAGACAACCTGATAGGCGTAAACAAAAGATGGGTCACCCCATCGTCCTCACAATTCACCAAATCCAAAGATCATCATTGGTGTCATCTCGTCTGTTTAGAGTTAAAGTAAGGCTTTTGATCTCAAGCTGCTAAATGTGTAGCCTTTACCAGCTATCGAGATAATATCCATAATTTTTATTATCTATACCAATATAGATCTAGATCTAGATCCATATGAAGCGTAGGATTTGTTTTCAGTATAGTCTCTATAGGCCCTACAACGATTTATATATTCAATTATAATTGTTAGGGTAGAGATTCATCTTTTGACCTTCAGATCCAAGCCTACATTGTGTTGAGTCGACTCCATTACCAGATTCTCCCGACCAAGGATCGAACTGGTTGGCGCTCGGCTCGGAGGTCACACTCCTGGTGCTCCTTGCCGCGACAAGCTTTTTAGGGGATTTTTGTTTTGGAGGATGGGGGGGGGGAGGGGGGGGGCTATACTTCTTACGCGAATTATCAATGACAAAAGATAACACTAGAATTCCTACCAGTTGGCAGAGACTTGGGCTGACTGTACGGAAGTCCTGGGTTCGAATCTTGCCTTGAACTAGATGGTGGAGGTTGTACCTCATCTAATCAGCCCTTTCTCCTAAGGCTTGACGGGGGTCTGATTGGCCCTGTGACTGTGTTTTTGGTTACAGTTATAGTGGACCTAGTCGCTTAGTCGCTGCATGCCTCTGCTCTCCGCACAGGCTGCAGCCTTTTGAGGCTTATTGCCTGGAGAGGGTGCACGATCAGAACCAAGCAACCAAGCAACCAAACAACCAAATATTCAATTTCAGAAAACCATCTTAAAGGCCAGATATTTCAGTCCTCTTGAAAGATCTCTGGTCTGAAAATATAGTTGTCCAACCATTGAAATCTGTATCGAGTTATCTGGTGCTGGAATCGCATGCCATCTAACAAGCACTTTTTCTTTCTTCTTTTTTGCTTTTTTAATTTTTTTTTTAACTTCTTTCTAAGCGGTATATTTTTTTCAGTTGCATATTTCATTGAATTTTAACATGACCATTCGAAGCACAAACGCTTTGATTTACATTATACACAGTCAGACTCTTCAAATTGAGAATACACTTTTCTTATATTGCAACAAGGATTGAAATGATATTTCATTATTGTTCATTACTTTTACCTGAAAGAGACTCTAACCCAACCACGTTGTAAATCTTCTGAATTAAGTTTGAATGGTTTTGGCTGTTTCAAGCCTGTAATAGACTGCTTAAGGTCACATTTTGGCTGTTTCAAGCCTGTAATAGACTGTTTAAGGTCACATTTTGGCTGTTTCAAGCCTGTAATAGACTGTGCTTAAGGTCACATTTTGGCTGTTTCAAGCCTGTAATAGACTGTTTAAGGTCACATTTTAAGAGCATTGAACGCATCGCACAACCTAGAGCAAGTTCCTTGCTAAACTTTTAGAGTGTAAGCTAAATGAATATGCCAATGAATGAGTATATAATTATGTTTATTTTTCTTTTGATTTCTTTCGCAATTCTTCAACCATCTGTAGACTGACCATCTTGGCAAAGAGTCTGCACACTAAATATGTCTAACTGCCCGCATTAATAAGCAAAGTACAACTTTCTGACGATCGTAAGCTTATGCCTTTGGGCATGGTGCGACGAATCGTAAAGTTCCTAAGCATTTTACTGGTTCAAATGTTTTCAACGACAGAAAACCTAGCGTAGAACAGTTGGATCTCGATTCACGGCCAAAGCGAAACTGTTTTCAACTAACTAAAATTGTTAAATGTATGCCGCTTGCACAGCGCACAATCTCTTAAGGTTCCAAATTTCAGGAAATCTGTTATTAAGAATTCAGTTTGAGATTTTGATCTGTTGTAACTACTACTCTGCAAAACAAACTTTGCCGATGATCGCAATGTCAAAGTAGCAATTTTAGCTCTCTTTGTCTCACATCTGTTTTCCCCTTCCTATAAAAAACTAAGGGTTAGAAAGAAACTCGACTCTAGACTGAGTCAGCAGGAAACCAAGGAGAAAGCTTAACAAAGGAAACTAGTTTACTGTTTATACTTGCATCGGTAAACACTAGACCAGGGGTCAGATGATGAAAGAAATGCATAAATAAAAAGCACACAAAGGATAACCTCCCCCCAAAATACAAAACAAAACAAAATAAAAAACCAAAGAAAAACAAACAACAACAACAAAAAAAAAAAAAAACAACATACACACACAAAGAAATGAAACTTTCCGATGCACTAAAGCTAATTTTCTTTTTTCTTCTTTTTAGATGTGGACTACGCATACGATATATCTTAAAACTGAACCGTTTATAATTATTTTGTTCATGAGAAAAGAACAAAGATTTACACGACAAAATAACCAGCAAGTGAGAAGAGTTATCTTTCTACTTCAGTCTAATAAGGTGAACAAGCATGTGGAAATAATACTAGGGGCCTGTAGGGTTTAACGGAACTCAATAATTTACGAAGATCCTGAGCGCATACTTTAGGCAAATGATAATAATATTATGCTGATTCACAAACGCAGAGTTCTTTAGCATTGTTGGTCTTTCTCATAGCAGCTCTATTTAACTAGATCACAAGTCACATGGATTTAAAATATTTCTTGCAGTAATAATATTGCAGAACCCTTGTCTTAGAAGAACAGATAGTTTAACAGGTTAGTAAAATTTTCTTATACTATTTCAACCCACGCAGTATCAGAACCTGTTATTTGTTTGATGTCTCTTAAGGCTCTCTCCTCAGGGTCTCAGACGGTATGCACAAGCTCAGCCATTCAATGATTGCCCTTTTATTGTTCTCTGCAGATAGATGAAAAAAACCAATGACACAAACACACACAAAATCTTAAGGGAAAAAACAACAACCGACAGATAGACAATAACCTAGTCATAACTTCATGATATATCGCGTACTAAAAATGTCTTGGCCTTTCAAATTTTATTAAACACTTTGCAAAATGGTGCTGCGCGAAATTGTATGAATAAATTAAGAGTGGTATTATTAGATCGAACCACTATATCGCTAACGCTTTAAGGTTATTGACGATCACAGGGAAAACATGATTTTATTCAACATTCAAAGTTTCACTTTTCAGAACAATCAGTTCATGCCGCATCATAAAACAACAACAACAAAAAACAACAAAACAAAACAAAACAAAAACAAACAACATGTTTTTATCTGTAAATATTCAGATTGGAAGTTCCGTGTGGAAGCGGGTGTTTAAAATTCTGAACCTCATTGGAGATGGGCAGAACGCAAGTCTGCTGTCCATACCCAGTACGAAAGCTCATCAGGGGTGAGTATCAAAGAGACAGCATGATACTTTTAGATCTAAAAAAAATAGGCTCATATGTTTGATCCTCTAATTGTTAAAGCTTTTCATTAACAACATTAACGGTTTTTTTCCTCAATGATGTTTTCAACTTTCCAAAGAAATTTTATTCCTTTGCAGACGAATTCTAAATCTGAATCATTCAAACTGAAAAATCAATATGATACAACTTCCCTTTTGGAAAAAAAAATAAAAGTAAAGTAATTAAACAGGCGAGGTTCGTAACGCATTTCTCTATTATGTTTTATGCACCCCACAATGCACGTGCTGAGTGGAAACAAATACTTTACTTGTTTTGATTATAATAAATCTATCAGAAGTTAGCAGGTATCCGCCTGAACAGCTTAAAAATGTCTTCATAATCCACGGATCAAAGTAACTTCAGGATCACGCAGTGGTGACATTTTCCATAACTCATGTTCTCTTGAGATCATTAGCAAACGGGAAAATAAATTATAATTGTAGGCAAAAACTCACACTTGTCCATTCATAACTGGGAGTAAGAAAAATAAACATTTGAAATTCGAACGACATAATATTCGTTAATGCAGATTAAAAAAAAATCATCATGATCGAATACGTTCTCAAAAAGAGTCTCAGAGGAAAGACATAGTTGTTTCACTCAAAAGCAATGAGATATTTAACACATTTTATCTTCACTCTAAAGCAATTAAATCTTTAACACATTAATCTTCACTCTAAAGCAATGAGATCTTTAACACATTTTTACCTTCACTCTAAAGCAATGAGATCTTTAACATACTTTACCTTCACTCTAAAGCAATGAAATCTTTTCAACACATTTTTTACCCTCACTCTAAAGCAATGAGATCTTTAACACAAATTTACTTTCAGTCTAAAGCAATGAGATCTTTAACACATTTTACCTTCACTCTAAAGCAATGAGATCTTTAACACATCAATCTTCACTCTAAAGCAATGAGATCTTTAACACATTTTACCTTCACTCTAAAGCAATGAGATCTTTTAATACATTTTACCTTCACTCAAAAGCAATGAGATATTTAACACATTTTTACCTTCACTCTAAAGCAGTGAGATCTGTAACACAATTTAACCTACACTCTAAAGCAAATTAAATCTTTAACACATTAATCTTCACTTCAAAGCAATGAGATCTTTAACACATTTTTACCTTCACTCTAAAGCAATGAGATCTTTAACATACTTTACCTTCACTCTAAAGCAATGAAATCCTTTCAACACATTTTTTACCCTCACTCTAAAGCAATGAGATCTTTAACACAAATTTACTTTCAGTCTAAAGCAATGAGATCTTTAACACATTTTACCTTCACTCTAAAGCAATGAGATCTTTAACATATCAATCTTCACTCTAAAGCAATGAGATCTTTAACACATTTTTACCTTCACTCTTAAGCAATGAGATCTTTAACACATTTTACCTTCACTCTAAAGCAATGAGATCTTTAACACATTTTTACCTTCACTCTAAAGCACTGAGATCTTTAACATATTTTACCTTCACTCTAAAGCAAAGAAATCTTTTCAACACATTTTTTACCCTCACTCCAAAGCAATGAGATCTGTAACACAATTTAACCTTCACTCTAAAGCAATGAGATCTGTGACACAATTTTACCTTCACTCTAAAGCAATGGGATCTTTAACACATTTTACCTTCACTCTAAAGCAATGAGATCTTTAACACATTTTACCTTCACTCTAAAGCAGTGAGATCTGTAACACAATTTAACCTTCACTCTAAAGCAATGAGATATATGACACAATTTTACCTTCACTCTAAAGCAATGAGATCTTTAACACATTTTACCTTCACTCTAAAGCAATGAGAACTCTAACACATGCACAATTTTACGTCCACTCTAAAGAAATGAGATCTTGACACATTTTACCTTCACTGTAGTTCCAGATTACTGCTAAGTATTACACAACAATAATACATATAAAAGCTAAGTATTAAACAACAATAATGCAAATGAAAGCTCAGTATTATACAACAGTGAGACAAATGAAAGCTCAGTATTACACAACAGTAATACAAATGAAAGCTCAGTATTACAGAACAATAAAACAAATGAAAGCTCAGTATTAAACAACAATAATGGAAATGAAAGCTCAGTAATACACGACAATAATACAAATAAAAGCTCAGTATTACACAACAATCTACAAATGAAAGTTCAGTATGTCCTTAATCATCTCTTTATTAAGAGCCCAAGATTCAATTAACCAAACACATGCTTTCAAAAACTCACCTTTTAACTTCTAATTCAAATTCTTAGAGATAAATAAGCTCATGATTCTGCCAAGTAGACGTGGAAGTCTTTGCTTTTCTAAAAAAAAGAAAAAAAAAACATTAAAAAAGTGATTGTAACAGATTTGTGATGATGATGGGTAATCTGTTAGGCTCTGTTTGTCTAGGGGTATTAAAAATATACACAGCCAATCACACGACTCGTCCGTAGAAAATAAGTCCGAAGTCCGCAAGTAACAATTGCAAACTGTTTAATCCAACACAAGAGCTAGACTGTACAATATCTGTAGGTTGACTCATTAATCATGCACTGTAGACTCAATGTCGACTCACTATAAACTCTATGATGTTGACTCACTGTAGACTCAATGTTGTTGACTGCCCAAATATAATTTGGATTCTTATTTATACAAAATCTCGTCGAATCATCCAGAAAAGGAATTACATAAATCATAAGAGAACATTCTCGGTACACGTCACTAGCAATTAGCAACCAATCAAAACAAAGGTAAACAAGGGGTGACGAGATCGTTACTATGCTAGAACTAAGTCGGAGATTCGAGAAGAATCTTGACCATACAAGTGCGGGCTGTGTTCAATAAACAAAACTAAATTCTTAGGCTTGAAATACAAACGTTATGCAACCAAACAAGATAATGTACATAGATCTAGCCGATCCGCTACCCAAAAGTTACGCACCAAAAAAGGGTGAGGAAATGAATAGATCAACTTATAGTACAATGCGTTACAGTGATCCATAGTGTTTCCCACCGCAAACCACAAAAACCCACAGTGCTCATCTATTTTGATCCACTGAGAACAGGCGGACACACTAACCGTGGTGAAAACATAATCTGTTATAACAGCAAGGATCCTCTCTTGTCTTCCCTGCATGAAGCAAGCGTCCTGAAAAACTTGTAACACCACCACGGTTGGCAGGACATGGTCAAATCAACGTTTTAAATATTGACCTAATCCGCTGTCTGAGTTCACATGCAGATTGATTTAGAAATTTCTGGAAATCAATTTTTTTTTCCTTTCTTATTTACGCACCTGATTTATATCTCATTAGACTAAGAAATTGTTGGAAAATCAACTTTTAGCTCCTAATCCACGAATTTGGTTTACATTCAGCTTGACCATGAACTTGCTAAAAATGAAATTTCTAGTCTGCATCTAATCCTGGGACTTGTTTCACATCTAGTCTAAGAAAAATCCTGCTGAGGAACGAAGTATCGGAAGATCGTGGAAAGATCTTGGCGACCTACACAAGCTTCATATTTGTGCGTGATCCTTTCTCGCGGCTTCTGTCTAGCTACCTGGACAAACTTCTCCTTCCCAATCCCCTTGGGGAGCAGTTTTGTCGTGTGCATATCGCACCCTTGTGAGTACAAACTGTTCATATTTTTTAAGTTTTCACGATATAAATGGTTAAGCAGAATAAGATGTTAGAGTTGATATCTTCGATATAAATTCAAATAGCCATTAGTTAGTCTATTTAATTAAATGCTGTCGTAGAAGTTCTCTCGATGCTTTAATATAAGCTGAAACTAGAAATAAAAAAGGCGAAAGATTGTACTTTTGCAGGATTAACGGTCGTGGCAGTAGCAGTAGCAGTGGTAAAAATGGCATATGAAATTATTTGTGGGAGTGGTAGAAGTAATAAAAGTCGCAATAGTAGAAATATATAAGAACCAACCATAGTAAAAGTAGTATTAATTGTAGCAGAAGTTCTTGTTGTTGTTATTACTGTTGTTGTAGTTGTGGTAATAGTAGTAGTGGTAATAGTAGTAGAAGCAGCAGCAGCAGCAGCAGTAGCAGTAGTAGTAGTAGTAGTAGTAGTAGTAGTAGTAGTAGTAGTAGTAGTAGTAGTAGTAGTAGTAGTAGTAGTAGTAGTAGTAGTAATAGTAGCAGTAGTAGTAGCAGTAGTAAGGGTAGTAGTAGTAGTAGTAGTAGTAGCAGCAGCAGCAGCAGCAGCAGCAGTAGTAGTAGTAGTAGTAGTAGTAGTAGTAGTAGTAGTAGTAGTAGTAGTAGTAGTAGTAGTAGTAGTAGTAGTAGTAGTAGTAGTAGAATATAGCAAATTTAACTGTAGCAATGACACCAGTTTTGGGAAAGATGCTATAACGCTAATACCTATCACATCTATACAAACTTCACATTAACGATTAAAAGTTTGCTAGCTGGATTAGGTGTCATTTACTATCGGAATTTGACTTCTGTTGATGATGCTGCTTATATCTATTTCTTCTAGTATTTTCCGCTCTTTTTTTTTCTTATAAGCTTAAAGAGAGGCAAAGCAGAGAATGTCAAACGGTGCCACAAAGATTTATCTTTCGCTGACTTTTGTAGCTACATGGCGTTTGCTCTAACTGAAGGACTGCGACTTGATCCTCATTTCACACAGATCAGCAGTCATTGTGATCCGTGCAGAGTCGCCTACACTTTTCTTGGTAAAATGGAGACGTTTGTAGCTGATACAAAGTGAGCTGAAACTTTTTCCTCCCACAATTTAAAAAAAAGAGAACTTGCTGATAAAAACTGACTAGTTTTTTGTACTCTCTATATGTTATAACCTAAAATATCAAGAATATTTTTTTTATGCGTTAACGAAATGTGCGATAATTGACACTTGTTTCATGTTTTTAAATATGAAATGTGTGTAGTTTCTTACAGTAGCACACGTGGTCTAAAGTCAGAGTGAGTGTGGTCGTTTCATAAAGTTAGGGACAGTGTAGTTGTTTCTTAAAGTTAGAGACAGTGAGGTCGTATCTTAAAGTTAGGGTCAGTGTGGTCGTTTCTAAAGGTTAGAGACAGTGTGGTTGTTTCTTAAAGTTTGGGACAGTGTGATCGTTTCTTAAAGTTAGAGACAGTGTGGTTGTTTCTTAAAGTTATGGACAGTGTGGTCGTTTCTTAAAGTTAGGGACAGTTTGGTCGTTTCTTAAAGTTAGGGACAGTGTGGTCGTTTGATATAATTATGAGAGATAGTAAAAATGTCCTACAAATATAGACTCTAGAGCGATTGGTGGTGCCTTCGTTTTGAGAGTGTTGCAAAGTTTTTAAGATTTAGAGACTATGTTCGTGTCCTAATGAGTTAGAGAGTGTGGTCGTGTCCTAAAGAGTTAGAGAGTGTGGTCGTGTCCTAAAGAGTAAGAGAGTGTGGTCGTGTCCTAAAGAGTAAGAGAGCGTGGTCGTGTCCTAAAGAGTTAGAGAGTGTCGTCGTGCTCTAAAGAGTTAGAGAGTGTGGTCGTGTCCTAAAGAGTTATAGAGTGTGGTCAAGTTCTAAAAAATTAGATAGTGTGTTCGTGTTCTTAAGAATTAGAGAGTATGGTCGTGTTTTAAAGAGTTCGAGAGTGTCATCGTGTTCTAAAGAATTGGAGAGTGTGGTCGTGTCCTAAATAGTAAGAGAGTGTGTTCGTGTCCTAAAGAGTAAGAGAGTATGTTCGTGTCCTCAAGAGTTAGAGAGTGTGGTCCTGTCCTAAAGAGTTAGATAGTGTCGTCGCGTTCTAAAGCATTGGAGAGAGTGGTCGTGTCCTAAAGAGAGAGTGTGATCGTGATCTAAAGAATTAGAGAGTGTGTTCGTGTTCTAAAGAATTTTTTTAGAGTTAGATAGTGTGTTCGTGTCCTAATGAGTTAGAGAGTGTGGTCGTGACTTAAAGAGTAAGAGTGTGTTCGTGTCTTAAAGAGTTAGAGAGTGTGGTCGTGTCCTAAAGAGTTAGAGAGTGTGGTCGTGTCCTAAAGAGTTAGAGAGTGTGGTCGTGTCCTAAAGAATTGGAGAGTGTGGTCGTGTCCTAAATAGTAAGAGAGTGTGTTCGTGTCCTAAAGAGTTAGAGAGTGTGGTCGTGTCCTAAAGAGTTAGAGAGTATGGTCGTGTCCAAAAGAGTTAGAGAATGTCGTCGTGTTCTAAAGAATTGGAGAGTGTGGTCGTGTTCTAAAGAGTTAGAGAGTGTGGTCGTGTTCTAAAAAATTAGAGAGTGTGTTCGTGTTCTAAAGAATTAGAGAGTGTGGTCGTGTTCTAAAGAATTAGAGAGTGTGGTCGTGTCCTAAAGAGTAAGAGAGTGTGTTCGTGTCCTAAAGATTAATAGAGTGTGTTCGTGTCCTAAAGAGTTAGAGAGCATGGTCGTGTCCTAGAGAGTTAGAGAGTGTGCTCGTGTCCTAATGAGTTAGAGATTGTGGTCGTATCCTAAAGAGTTAGAGAGCGTGCTCGTGTTCTAAAGATTTAGAGAGTGTGGTCGTGTCCTAAAGAGTTAGTGAGTGTGATCGTGTTCTAAAGAATTAGAGAGTGTGTTCGTATGACAAGTAAAGAGAATCGTGTCTGTCCTTAAAGTTAAGAGCGTGCAGTCGTATTTTAAGATTTTAGACAGTCCATTCGTATTCGTAAGATTTAAAGCGTGTGGTCGAGTCGTGACCGAAATATTTATAGATTGCCGCCATGTCCTAAAGTAAGAGAGTGTGGCCATGTCCTAAGATTAAGAGAATGTGGTCATGACCTGAAGATTAAGAGAGTGAGGTCATATCCGAAAGATTAAGAGAATGTTGTAATATCCTAAAGATTTCGAGAGTGATGTCATGATTGTCCTAAAGATTTACAGAATGTTGTCATGTCCTGAAAATTAGGAGAGTGTTGTCATATCCGAAAGATTTAGAGGATGTGGTAATATCCTAAAGATTTAAAGAGTGTTGTCATAATTATTGCCCTAAAGATTTAGAGAGTGTGGTCATGTTCTGAAGATTTAGAGAATGTTATCATGATTGTCCTAAAGATTTAGAAAGTGTGATGATGACCTAAAAATTTAGAAAGTGTGGTTTGTCCTAAAGGTTTAGAGAGTTTGGTTGTAACAGATTTTGATGGGGTTGATCTGTTAGGCTCTGTTTGTCTAGGGGTATGAAAATATACACAGGCAATTACACGACTCGTCCGTAGAAAATAAATCTGAATGCCACAAGTAAAAATTGCTAACTGTTTAATCCAACACAAGAGCTTGATTCTATAATCACTGCAGGTTGACCTAATAATCCCTCACTGTAGGTAGACTTAATAATCTCTCAGTGTAGACTTGATATTGACTGCCTGAACATAATACAAAATTTCGTCGAATCATCCAGAAAAGGAATTACATAAAACGTAAAAGAGTATTCTTGGTACACGTCATGAGCAATTAGCAACCAATCAAAACAAAGGTAAACAAGGGGTGACGAGATCACTACTATGCTAGAACTAGATCGGAGATTCCAGAAGAATCTTGGCCATACAAGTGCGGGCTGTGTTCAATAAACAAGAATAAGGTCTTAACCTTGAAATACAAACATTACGCAACCAAATAAGATAATGTACATAGATCTAGTCGATCCGCTACCCAAAAGTTAGGCACCAAAAAGGGTAAGGAAATGAATAGATCAACTTATAGTACAATTCGTTACAGAGGTCATGTCTTAATTATTTAGTGATTTTGGTCATGTCTTAATTATTTAGAGAGTGTGGTCATGTCCTAAAAAGTTAGAAAGTGTGGTCATGTCTTAATTATTTAGAAAGTATGGTTTGTCCTTAAGATTTAGAGAGTGTGGTCATTTCTTAATTCTTTAGCGATTTTGGTCATGTCTTAATTATTTAGAGAGTGTGGTCATGTCCTAAAACTTTAGAGAGTGTGGTCATGTCCTAAAGACTTAGAGAGTGTTGTCATGTCTTAATTATTTAGAGAGTGTGGTCATGTCCTAAAGAGTGTTGTGTTATCTTAATTTTTTAGAGAGTGTGTGGTCATGTCTACATTTTGGAACGTGTGGTCAAGTCCTAAAGATTTATAGAGTGTTTTCATGTCCTAAAGCTTTAGAATGTCTGGTTGTGTTCTTGAAACTTATAGAGTGTTATTGTGATCCAAAGATTTAAAGAATATGGACGTGTTTTAAAGATTTAAAGAATATATAAATGTGTGGTAAGAGAGTGGCCAAGTTAGTGAAAGTGTGTCATTTCACAGGCAAACATTTAAGTCGAATGCACTCATTATTCTTCTCTTGCTTGTCTGTTTTAAAAATTTCTATTTATCCTAACAGTTATATCGATTCATCTTTAATTTTTTTCTCTTTAAGTGTCTGCCTGTCTCTGTTATTCTTCTTTTATCTTTCTGTCGTTCATTTTTAACGAAAGCTAAATTGATTATGAGTCTTTTTTTTCTTTTTCAATATTTCTCTGATTTCATTTTCTTTTCATTTTTCCTTCCTCTCTTGTAATCTTTTTTTTTTTTACATTCACCTGTAATTCAGTTACAACAATGCCGGGCTATAATTATCATTTTCCACAGAGCCATTCTTAATGCCACAGGGCTGAGCTTTAAACTCATCACTGGGGAGAAGGAAGATTTTGACCAGGAAAACGATTTGAGCATCATGCATGACGTCATCCAGCGCACGTTTTACTACCTTAATAGGTTAAGATTCTTCAAAAATTCTACAAGTTCGATACCAGTCAGTTGTTTCTCTCCCTCTCTCTTAATTTGCTCATCTTTCTAATTCTCTATCCGTCAATCTACGATCTATCTATTAATTTATCTATTTGTTTGTCTACCGCCTTATCTATCAATCTACCTATGAATCTGCCTGTTTATCTATCTATCTACTATCCATCCACCTAATTTACTTTCTCTTCTCTATCGATCTATCTGGCTGTTTTACTCTTGCTCTAAATTTACATTTAACATACTAACTGTAGAACAATTTAAAGCTCCGAGCTCTCTGACGGTGCCTCATTTAAATCCAACAATTTTAGCAGTAGGTCTAAATTTCGAACAGAAGAGTAGGCTGCTTGTTTGAAAATTGCGAAATAAATTTATAAAGTTTAGATAACATTATTTTTTATTGCAAACATTTTCTACAACTTCAGAAGCATTCCTTCGCATTCACCTAAGAGGGGAGCTCGGTACTACAAGTCTGATTCTCTACCTCCCATCTACACTTTTTCCCTTTTTAACCTGAAGCCGATGATCTTTAAATTGCCTTGAAGTGGAAATAGTTCTATTCGAAAAAGAAAAAGAAAAGGTTAAAACTGTATTATCACAAAGCAACGTTTTAGTTTAAATCCACTGAGAAATCTGACTCACTACAATCAAAATGTAGAACAGAATTTTAAAAATTATGATACATACATATATATAAAATTATATATATATATATATATATATGTATGTATGTATGTATGTATGTATGTATGTATATGTATATGTTACCAGACCTAGCTGGGTGGATATTCCCTTAACTTACTTAGTCACTACTGTAATAGGACCCATTGGTCTAGTTATCTATAGAAGCTCAGCGCTTCTTCCTACTCTAAGTAATTGCAGGCCCTAACTGGTTATGGTAGCGTGCCTAGCAGCCGTGCAATACTACAGAGTTCACACTCTTGGGTCCTTGAGTATCAGTGGAGTACTAAGGCCACTGTTCCCTAACTTATACGAGTGGGTGTCGAGACTTGACAAGAACAGAATAGCTACACTCCAGAAAAGGAAGAACACAAAAGAGAAGAAGTTAAAGTTACCACCTATAATATGGTTATTCCACGAATACTCAATTATTAATGAATTAAGGCAATTCTCAAAGAATAAAATAAAAAATACAAAGATGATCCAAAAGCAATTAGGCAATAAAGGGTACTAACAAATGGTCAGAGTGATAAGCGTCAAGCAGATACTCGAGATAAAGTGCTAATATTATACTAAGATCAAAATGGCCAGAATACTAAGTAGAAGATACTAACAAAATGGTCAGAACAGAAGATACTAAGAACTAAACAAAATGCCCAATAAAAATGTCTAATACTATCACTAGATCTAGTCAAAATGCCCAATAGTCAAAATACCTAATAAAAATGCCTTAGACTAGTCAAAATATCTAATAGTCAGCCAACGCACGAGTCACGGTGATAATCACGTATAATTAAAACAAATGATAATCCAACACAAATAGCTTTCACAATAGTTCAATAATATCCACAATAACTTCTCACTAAAATTCCAAACAATACTACTAGTACTATCCAACGTGGTCTCCAGATACTCCAAAAAGATACTGACAAGGAGTCTTTCCGAGCTCTACAATTTATAGTACAAGCTCAGTCGGCAAAGTCCCCCGTCAGAGACTTCCCTGGTTTCCCAGTCCGTCCCCAGAACAGGGGTCAATGCCGACCGAGGAAGATCTACTCCGTCGAACGGAACAACCCCTTTCCCCAACTAAAACATCACCCGACCGAGATCATAAAATCTACGGAAGCCATCGTTACATCTACGTATGATTCCAGCATCCCCCGATCAAAGCACCTCCAAAACCGACCGAAGAAAAGCCTCTCTGGCCAGCTGGACAGGAATAAAAGAATAGATCGGCTAGTCAATGTCATCATTACATGAAATAAAGGATCTTCCCAATTGTTATAGAAATACGAATAAACCGCTAGAGGGGCGGAGACTAGTTTCCCGCCATTAAACTAAGTCTACTAACAAGCTAGAAGCGCACGTGGCTCCACCCACGAGCCCATAATTGACACAATAAAGATCAGTTCTAAAGGCCTACTGCTAGTGCCACAAATAAATAAAAGATCTATACCAGCCCCCTACATATATATACACACACGTATAATTTGTATTTGATAAGAGATAATACGCTGAGAATGTGTCAGGCTGTAACTGTTTTCCCCTACATTTGTATCATACAATCCATCTGACAGGTACAACATTTCAAAAGGCGACGCCCTAAACAGAATCTGGCAGGATTTCCAAATTCGAGGCTTCATACCAATATCTCGGCGTTTTCCATACAGTTACCATGGATATCGAGGCGTGTTTGATCTGGAAGCGGAAACCATCAATCTCAAGGACTTCGAGTTAAGCGCAAAAGCTGCCTATGGAATCACAAGATCTCGGGAAGAGAGACGTCAGCAACGAGAAAACGCGACAATTCGCCTTTTCCAATCTGTGCCACTGACTGTTTTACACCAGCTGGCAACGGTATTTAGAAAAGACTGTGATCTCTTTGGCTACTCTTGTAATGTCACTGAGCGATTTGGGATGAATTCCTTGTGAAATGTGAACTGAAATCCTTTCGTTGGAAAATTTGAGCGTATTGAATCAGTGCTTTTGGTAGTATGCTTATTTAATCAGAAGGCCTCTTTACATAAACTCTCCATAACACGATAATTTTGTCCTATATGAGAACACCGTAGGGCAGGGAATTTGTCAATTTCGACAGAATCCAACGATCTAGAATCCATAGCGCATCTCATTCCCGACAAAGACAAATCCATTCAGATTGGTCAGCAGGGACGACAACTGTGCTACCATTTTCGTAAAATGAATATGATATTTAGTCCACAAAATAACGTCCAATAATTGTTTGTTTTTAAATCTGTCCCCCTCCTCCCCCTTCCCCCAGCTTGATATGTCAAGAATGAAAGTTCATGTTGAATGGTGGGTTAAATCAAGTTATTTTCCTGTTCTGTTTTCTATGCTTTTTCTTTGTTGATATGTCTGGGTTTCATTTCACCACTCAAGTATAACAGTAATCCGTTCCTGTTGAGAGCGGCGTCGTACTAGGTGCTGGCATGTGTAAAGATTTCCTCGTTTTCCGAATTGATATTCAAACGGTGGTTGATACCTTTGGTTAGGTTCTGCACGATGGAGAGGGGTGATTGCTGTGCTTGTCGATATAGCTCACACTGCTATAAGCTCTCTTGCAGGGTTTATATAATTACAATGGCTTTTAAATCGAGGGGTTAAATCTAGGAAGTCCGTGTTTTTTTATTTGCTTCAATGGTTATGTTCAGATTGTTATTTTTGAAAATTTTGTTAATCTCTTTCCTGGTGGCCTCAATTTGCTCTGGTGGCAGCTTGGAGGTTGCAAGTCCGTCGCCCAACGTCTATATCGAGATGTTCAAGTTGGGACAACAAGGTTAGTCCCACTGACTCAAAAGTGTCTGCTCCGTCAAAGATGGATACATGAGTGCATAAAAATGACTGATGGAAAAAAAAGTTATTAAAAATATGGGTCGATAGATAGGTGAATTCACAGAGAGAGAGAGAGAGAGAGAGGGGGGGGGGGAGAGAGAGAGATAGATAGATAGATAGAGAGAGAGAGAAAGGGGGAGAGAGAGAGATAGATAGATAGATAGATAGCGAGAGAGAGAGAGAGAGAGAGAGAGAGAGAGAGGAGAGCATGAGATGAATTGAGAGATGGGAAGGAAAAGATTGAGTCTGTCTAAAAAAAGTTTAATTGAAAACACATAAACAAACTGCAGGAAGCGAAAGATAGAGTGGAATGAAACGAAAGAAACTCAGGAATGGATACATAGAGTAAAAAAAATATGTAAAATGAAGAGTAGAAGGAGGAGACTCAGGGAGTAAAATAAGAAGGAGGTAAAAAGATATAAACAAAAACAAAACAGGTCAGTCTTTCATCTGATGGCTGCTCTCTCTCTCTCTCTCTCTCTCTCTCTCTCTCTCTCTCTCTCTCTCTCTCTCTCTCTCTCTCTCTCTCTCCCCAACCCTCCCCCCCCCTCTTTACGCCCCTCACTTTTCTCCTTTCTCTTAACCACCCGTTCCTCGTTTTCTTTCTTTCATTTTTATTTATTTCCTTGTCTTTTCTGTCTCTTTATTTCTGCCACTTTATGTCTTGTTAAACCCATCTCATTTTTTTTTGTTTCTGTCTCTGCTATCTTTTTTCCATTCTTCACTCTAGTTTCCCCTACCTTGTTCTCACCCATTCGTTTTTTTTTTTATTATTATTATTCTCTTACTCTATCTCATTTCCTCCCTCTTTCGTTTCTTAACCCAGCGGATTGTTTCAAGCCACGCCCTCCTCCATGCCCCTCCCCCTTCCCTGGTCCACAATTACTTACATCCACACTAAGGCTAAGTGAGCAATACAAAAACTTCCTTGTGAATCGAAAATGTTTGCTTTTTTGCCTTTCTTTTTTAAAAACAAAAAAATTAAATCGTAGTGCCTTTTTTTATGTTTGTTTGATTTCTTTAAAGTGGATTCAACCTTCTGGGATTCTTCTGTCTTAATAGAAAATTGTTTTATTTTATTATCAGTGTCTATTCAGCGAAATGGCCGCTATGAATCATTTCTATCTCTGTTATTCTCTACCATGACTCAGCGTCATTCATATATATACTTCAAAATAGGCAGAGAGAGAGAGAGAGAGAGAGAGAGAGAGAGAGAGAGAGAGAGAGAGAGAGAGAGAGAGAGAGAGAGAGAAGAAACGGTAAGATAATTATGTTAGGCTGTTAGTTTATTTTACGCATTATAAACAAACAAACGATCTTGATCACCGCAAGAAACCGGTTGCTTTCGGCTCCGTAAGTCTAAAATAGATCTGTAGCCCGAGCGCAGAAATCTTTCCTCTAATGTCTTTGTTTTGGCTGTGGGTTCCGGCCTAGCAAATTCCCTAATATCTATGTTAAAACAGGCAACTTTGATTTTTTTCTCAGCTATTGCCTCCAAAACCACTCAATGGGCACTGATGAAGTTTACTGGATTTTAATCTGTCGAGATCAGTGTCCCTCGCGGTACAAAACAAAAAAAAAACAAACAAAAAAAACAAAAAAAAAGAAGACAAAAGAAAGGAAAAGTTTTGGATGTAGGCTAAAAAAGCAAGTTCATTATATTTTTTTGTGTGATCAAGTCATCAAATTTTCGTGCCAAATTTGTTATAATAAATCAAATAATTTTCAAAAGACTGTTCTCAGTGGTTTACAAGCTTCAAAACGGATGGTGTTTTTAAAATAAATTATTATTGTTTTATTAAATTATTGATATTTAAAACTTATTATTATACTTTAATGCAGTGAAGAACTACAAGAATTAGAAAATTAAATGAAATTTGACCTCCTCCAGCGTAAAGACAAAAGCGTCAAGGAAACATCGTCGCCTTTTCTTCCGGGCTGCGGTTGGGAATGTAAACACTACTTCTGCTCCTTTTACAAGCGTTTCGCACTTCTCTACTGTTTAATTTCTAAAATTATCGACCACATCCACTGATTGTCAAAAAGGAACCATTCAAACAATCACATTCGGCTATTTTATTAACTTGCAGGTCTTAATTTGTCAGGTATCAGTTATACAGATTGTGACTAGATCTAGATCTAATAGAACGAGAATAATTATAATCTTAAACAATCTAAGGTAACCCAATCAATTTAAAAGAATAAGGGTTTTGAATGTTTTTTCTCTGCAATATTGTACGAGCAGTTGCACGTTTTTACCTTGTTTTGGAGGGCCCTTTTTCACCACATCAGGTTGCGCGCTATTTATATGTAATGGGCAGTACTGGTAATGGGTCATCAGCACCACATTGTGGTCTCGGCGGAGAGGTAAACTGAAGAGAGAGCTGCTTAAAAGAATTGAGTTCATTTTTTTGCTTGAGATTTCTCCTTCAATTAAAGAATGTCTACATGACAACGTGAAAGGAATTCCATTGTCTCAAGGTTCTATATATTTTAAAACTGTACTCTGAGTGACTCTGAAGGAGATATATCTGTTTGCTTTTCTTTACTGTAGTTGTATGGCTCTGAGGATGTGCCACTTGTGTTTATGAAGTTTGCATTTCTGCACTGAGTTTGTCTTTCTAGCCTGTTCATTTGAATGGGATATCATGTTTGTCTCTATTACAACAGGCAATTTCGATTCTTTCTCCGCTATCTCCTCCAAAACCACTTAATGTTCAGAAATAAAGTTTACTGAATTTTTAGCTGCTAAGATAAGTTTCCCTTGACATGAAACAAATCCACCTATTGAATTAACACTGCAGATAACTTGAAATAAAAGTAATAATATCATTTAATGTCCAATTACTAGACAACAGCGTCTATTACCACCAACTTGTCCCTACTATAGTGCAATCTTTTGGGACATAACCCTCAAAGAATTTTTCTATGTTATCAATGGAAAGAGTCGACTCTTTTCTTATTTATTTATTTATTTTTTTCAACCCACTATAGGCCTAAATCAAGCTATTGTAAAGCTCGATTCTTGTCTTTTGTTTGATCTTGTCTCCCTTGTTCCTGTTTGCTATTTTGTTCAATGGTCCAGTCGATAAGTGTTTTTAGTGCTCTATCTTCTTTACTGTTGTGAAGGAAAATTTCTATGTAGGGAGGCTGGTATAGAACTTTTATTTATTTGTTGCAGTAGCAGTAGGCCTTTAAAACAGATCTTTAAGCTTTACTATATCAATTATCAGTTTGTGGGTGGAGCCACGTGCGCTTCTAGTTTGTTAATATTATTATACTTGGTTTAATGGCGGGAAACTAGTCTCCGCCCCTCTAGCGGTTAATTCCTATTTCTTCAATAATTCGAAAGATACTTTGTTCTTTTATTCCTGTCCAGCTGGCCAGAGAGGCTTTTCCTCGGCCGGTTTTGGACGTACTTTTATCGGGGGATGCTGGAATCGTACGTAGATGTAACGATGGCTTCCGTTGATTCTATGATCTCGGTCGGGTGATGTTTTAGTTGGGGAAACGGGTTGTTCCGTTCAACGGAGTAGATTTTCCTCGGTCGGCATTGACCCTTGTTCTAAGGACGAACTGGGAAACCAGGGAAGTCTCTGACGGGGGACTTTGCCGACTGAGCTTGTACTATAAATTGTAGAGCTCGGAAAGACTCCTTGTCAGTATCTTTTTGGAGTATCTGGAGGCCACGTTGGATAGTACTAGTAGTATTGTTTGGAATTTTAGTGAGAAGTTATTGTGGATATTATTGAACTATTGTGAAAGCTACTTGTGTTGGATTATCATTTGTTTTAATTCTACGTGATTATCACCGTGACTCGGGGTAAGTTGTTGCAAAGCTTAAGTCAGGTGTATTTATTGCGAGGCCATGTCCTTGTAAATTTAACAGATTCTAAGTACTATTACTGTAAGTATTAATTTCGTCCCTTCAGACATTCATTGACTCAAATGACAGACGACTGATTTTATTATTCCTATGATGCTATGAATTTCCCTCTCTAAATATTGTGTTAAACTTTGTCTTTACCTATAAATTATTGATTGTACGTTATGATCACCTCGTTAATCTGGAGAAGTATTCCCCTAAACTAAATTTTGTTGCATTGCCAGTACTGTAAGTCTAACTGGCAGATTATCATTATTCTGTATAAGATGTAGATCCAGTCTTGTAATATTACATGTATTGACTTGAGTATCCTAAGTCTACCGTCTATGCAAGACGGACTTGGCGCACCCCTTCTCCCAGTTATGGAGAGGAACTGGCCACGGCCTCTTTGAACTGACGCTCTCATGTGAGAGGTCGGGTGATTGCGTCAGTGCTAGGCGTTGGTCACGCTCTCGGTTTCGCGCCAGGGCGATCTTAGAAATATTAGATTCATCTTACCCCCCCCCCGCTCTAGTCTCTAATTGATTACCTGAGACTGGACCAATGGCAAGGTACCACGTGGTACGTAGGCCAAGCCAGGGGCGGTCGCAATTATACAAATAAGATCATACCGATACAGGGGAGTAAGTAGGATTGACCTTGACTGTTAGATTTAGAACATGACATTTAATTATATGCTTGTTCTGCTAGGTTGAACTTTCACTGAAGGTTAAGTAGAATGATTGATGGTTATCTTATTGATTACGCTGTATGTCTAATATTATGTTTTATTTCTTTTCTTTCCCAGCGTTGGCTGACTATTAGGTATTTTGACTATTGGGCATTTTTATTAGGTATTATCATTCTGACCATTTTGACTAGACCTAGAATCTAGATCTAGTATTAGACATTTTTATTGGGCATTTTGTTTAGTTCTTAGTATCTTCTGTTCTGACCCATTTTGTTAGTATCTTCTACTTAGTATTCTGGCCATTTTGTTTTAGTATCTGATCTTAGTATAATATCTGCACTTTATCTCGAGTATCTGCTTGGCGCTTATTTTGACCATTTGTTAGTATTTTATCACGTAATTGCTTGGGGATCATCTTTGTATTTTGTATTTTATCCTTTGAGAATTGCCTTAATTCATTAATAATTGAGTATTCGTGGAATAAACATATTATAGGTGGTAACTTTAACTTCTTCTCTTTTGTGTTCTTCCTTTTCTGGAGTGTAGCTATTCTGTTCTTGTCAAGTCTCGACACCCACTCGTATAAGTTAGGGAACAGTGGCCTTAGTACTCCACTGATACTCAAGGACCCAAGAGTGTGAACTCTGTAGTATTGCACGGCTGCTAGGCACGCTACCATAACCAGTTAGGGCCTGCAATTACTTAGAGTAGGAAGAAGCACTGAGCTTCTATAGGTAACTAGACTAGTGGGTCCTATTGCAGTAGTGACTAAGTAAGTTAAGGGAATATCCACCCAGCTAGGGCTAGTTACATCTAGTTCTCTTTCATTGAGTGGGTCGTTCCTTATGAAATCGACGTCGTGAACCTATTTAATGGAATGTTTATTGGTGAGTGTTTTCTGCTTCTCTATATTCATTTTTAGCTTAGGCTGCTCCTCCCTTGCAACGTGCCGATGTTGGTCGTAAATGGCGTTCGGTTTTTGCAACCGTTCACTTTCATATCTTAAGTTTATTCACTTGAAAAGAGGGAATTGGGTATTTAGCAGTTCACCCTCTTCTATCCTGTCTGTAAGCGCCACTGGCTGCTTCTACTTATGGTGTCAAACGCAACACACACTTCTATCCCTTTGTTTAAACGCAGTTGACTCGAATTTAAAACTTTGGCTGTAGTGTAACCATCGGTGAGCCTGTCCAGGTGTCCTATGTCTGATGTTCTGCGGTTTGGTCTGAGAGAGATATAGTTTTTAACTTTTGGTCGTATGCTTACAGTGGAAAGTACTCACTGGATCGCGTTAAGATATTGGTCGCAGATTCTGCTTTGGTCCCTTGGGCTTTCCTGATGTAGGCATATTTTAAGCAGTCCTTCATTGATGTTAAAATTTTCATGTAGATCAAATGTTTTATTTTAAGATGTTAGCAGCTTGGTCATCAATTCCGCTGGATGCATATTAATTTTAGGTATTTGTTGCATATTTGTTGTCAGCTCAAGGCGTGCGTCCGTTATTTAGCTTATTGATGCTGTTCCTGACTTCTGTGGTGTTTATTGGATTGCAGAGCTTCTTGCATTTCGTCTCTGAAGTTGAGCTTAAGTTGTGAAGTAAAAAAAATGTTGAAATCGTATTCTTTCTATGGTTACTGCCTTGTCTGCATTTCGAAAGAAATAATTATCTTTCTGTCTTGGTTACATCTTTCTTAGCTGTGAGAAATTTTGCAGGAGAAGGTCGATTCTATTCCTCTCTCACAATGTGCAGAGTGGAGTCACTTTACCCGGACCGTTTCCCCGTCTGGCCCTAATTCGGGGAGCTCCAGATTGAATTCCAACAAATGCGTTGCCTCTCACCTCCTTTATATGGTGCAAGTCCCCAAAAAGTTTGGGCCTGAAGTTTACTGCAGCCTAATAAGAATTGCGCGCACTATCATCAAAACTTCGTTATAGTGTGTGCCTATACGCTTGCAATCAATACAAAAATCTTCCTTTTCTCGTTACATAATTATTTTGTCATCAGGACTTTAAATCATAACCAAGATGGCTAACGTTACCGTCGGTGAATTTTGCGAGTCCAGTAACGACATCTGTTCATCCTTCGTTTCCTCAACCAATTTAACATCATACTCTACTATCTTTTTATCCATTTTGCACATACAGGATAAAGATGGAGTGAAGATATTCGAATTTCATGGAACAAATTAAATTAAGACGTTTTTTTTTTAAGTGGACGTACAAAACAATAGATGAATACAATTATTGCAGGCAAATCATTCTATTGTGCTTGCATACAATTAGGTCGAATGTGACAGGCTAGCTTTCATCAAGCATTAAAGCTAAAACCACTGATCACAATGGTTCAAGAGAGTGTTGCTCAAACAACTTCCCTCCAAAGGGAGAGACTTTCACTCTGACTCTGTCGCCGACGGCACCAACACTTTCCTCTTCCCTTGTTCGTCGCAGATGGGATGAGAAAGGGCGTTACTCTGCTGAAAACAAATTATTCTAAATTTAATGAAAAGCATTTGGTTGTAAATGACGCATCACCCTCTCCTTGACTTCAGATTCAGAGCTTCACACAGTCATGATGTACATCTGTTGTGTATGATTTAGCTCCTTTCGTCCACATTTCTCGGAAAGTTTGATCCAGTGCTGCAGAGAAAAGGTTTATATTTAAACGGGCGGCGGTTGTCGTTGTCACTGTATGTCCCTTCATCCTGGAGTGAAATCGCCACCATCAGCAGCCATCTGAAAAACATGACAGTGTCAAGATGAGCGCACCATGAATTTTGGCAAAGTGCCAAGATGTTCTGAAAAAAAAAATTCAAACATGCCTGAATAATTGTAGAGGATCAAGAGCAATAATAAAACTGAGCGATATAAAGTATTCATAGCCTGATTAACTGGAAGCAAAGATGAGTAGCTGCTCTTAATATGACTGACACTGGTGAGAAAAGGGGTGGGGCAAGAGCGTACCGTCTTTGAGGGAGCTGAAAGATGTTTTAATTTCATGTCACTGCGCCACCCAGCCCGCCACACTACACTTTCCCTTCTGGAAACTGAAAGCATAGGCTTTGGTGGCCAAGGACAACCCGAAAAAGAGGTGCATGTTTTCTCATTTCTTTTTTTTTTTTTTTTGTCTTTCCTCGTTCCTGTTTCTCTATCTCCTTTCTCACTTTCTCTCTCCGATAATAAAGTGGATTTCTTAAATTCCTAAAAGCGTTGATGGAAAGCATAATGTGGCCACTTAAGGCCTCCAGGATCTGTCAACATACTTCTCCTCGCTACTTGTTTAAATTGTGAATTCAAAATCTTTTTTGCTAAGTTTTCACGAGTGTTTATACAGAGGATACCCTAACAAATACATGTACTGATGTCATAAGATGCGAACTTTCATATCAGGTCCTTTGCTCGATAGATCGTCCAATCACTAGAACGATGAAAACATTCCAGTGATAATTCCATATCTAGGGAGCGCTGAACCACCTTCTGACTTGAACTTTTTTTTTTTTTTTTTTTCATTCAACTTGTTTTGGAAGTTTTCTTCCACAATGCCACATAAAAATTTCTTCGGGTGGCTGATGACTGCTTTAAAAAAAAAGTTGAAGCATCTTTTTCTCTCTACTCTTCAGCCTAAGGGGTAGTAGGGATTTCCGATAGCGGGGCAGGACTAGCTTGTTAAAAGAGAGGGTAAGGCGTCTCTTTCCGTCCGCTATTGGATCTCATGTTAAAGATGGTAGGCTTTTATTATTATTATTATTATTATTATTATTATTATTATTATTATTATTATTATTATTATTATTATTATTATTATTATTATTATTATTATTATTATTATTATTATTATTATTATTATTATTATTATTATTATTATTATTATTATTATTATTATTATTAGTTGTAGTAGTAGTAGTAGTAGTAATAGTAGTAGTAGTAGTAGTAGTAGTAGTAGTAGTAGTAGTAGTAGTAGTAGTAGTAGTAGTAGAAGAAGCAGCAGAAGAAGTAGTAGTAGTAGTAGTAGTAGTAGTAGTAGTAGTAGTAGTAGTAGTAGTAGTAGTAGTAGTAATAGTATTAGTATTAACATGATGATGATGATGATGATGATGATGATGATGTTTATGTCCCTGTTAAGCGGTTGCTATTGGACCTCATTTTATAAATGACAGGCTTTCTTTAATGACTTGAGAATTTATATCATGTGCCCTATTACTACTACTACTACTACTACTACTACTACTACTACTACTACTACTACTACTACTACTACTACTACTACTACTACTACTACTACTACTACTACTACTACTACTACTACTATTATTATTATTATTATTATTATTATTATTATTATTATTATTATTATTATTGTTATTGTTATTGTTGTTGTTGTTGTCGTCGTTGTTGTTGTTGTTGTTGTTGTTATAATTATTATTATTATCATTATCATTATTATTATTATTATTATTATTATTATTATTATTATTATTATTATTATTATTATTATTATTGTCCCGATAGTAGTCGTGGTTAGTATAAAAAAGTCACAAGTCACGATAATACCGTATGGTGAAAATAAAGAGACGTAAGTCCACCATAAAATCAGTGCTTTCTTTATTACACACAAAGAAAAATTATTCCAACTAATGTAGGTCACATCACCATAGGATATTGATACAGTTCAGTCCATCGTGTTCTCAGATTTTACAGTTAATAATTTGGTACACAGTAAACAATAAATTTCTGGAATTAAGCACAGTAGTGTAATGGTAAAAAGTTTGTGTCTCCAGGACTCGTGATTTGTATTACTATTAATGTATTATAGTTTAAAAGAAATCAGGTTTTTTTCAGTAATGACTTAGAGTATAATAATTATAGCTTTCCACTTTCGTTAAGCAAAATAGAATTGAGATGCACTTTACAAAGCTGTAGAAAATCTAGTGTCAATGATTTCTTAGATCTCTCGACTGGAAGATAACTTAGAGTCAGATTGATGCTATCTCTAATAGGAGGGAAATATTCCGAACAGTGTAGAGCTCAAAGCTACCGAAGAGCTAGTACTAGGTATAAGAAAGTGCCCAGCCAGGAGGCGAAAAATCGCTGAATGTGTGTAAATTGGCTATTTTCAACCCCTCTTTATTCGCAGTCTACGTCAAAGAACTTGATTAAAAATTATATCAATGTTTTTGTTGTTAATTCGCCTTTAATATTCAAGTATTAAAATTTAAATAAAAAAAAAGATAAATAGTTCAATCAACGTCATTTTTGAGGCACCCGATGTGCGTTACACAGCCTCAGCGTGCCATCCGCAGGCGACTCGTTATTGACAGGCCTCATTAAAATGCCTCGCGCTTGTGGCAAAATCAACCGATCGTCTTGAAACAAAGACCAAAAGAATCTGCAATGAATAAGCTTTCCTATGGTGTGCGTTCCAGATGTGTAGCCTAATTTTGAGTGTGTGTAGCATCGAGTTAAAAACGTTCTATTTTTAGAACAGAAAATGCGTCCACAATCCAATGAGATTCCTTCAAGAGTTGTATATCATAAGAAAGGTCAACATTGAATTTTTTTAACTCTGTTACTCTGGAATTTCAATCCGATTGGTCAATTTTGCCCGGAGCGCCATCCCTTCGTGTCTGACAACCCCAAAACGAATTCCCGCAATTTCCATCTTTAGTGCCGATCATCGCCAGTCACTGTGCGCACGCGATTCCTTGCCTCTCAATACATTATATTTTGATACGAATTATTGAAAAAGTGATTTCATTGGATATTATGGAGCTCCAAAGAAGCGGTGAGTTGAAATAAGGCCATATTATTGTATTTTTTTAAGCATTCCAATCTCGGTAACTTGTTTTGTTTACGTACACAGTGGTCCTGATCATAGATCTAGATGAAGAAAGAAGAAAAAAGGATGGAGCCGAATCGGGTTTCACCATCATGTTCTAAAACGTGTCTATTTAATGTTAATAGTTAAATATTTAAAGTTTTTGCATGAACACTTTGATTGATAATTTATTGGCTTTAAATTTAAACAAAGTTTTTATCTTTGGCTTATTATTTCTGTGGAAAATTGACTTAATTCATAAGTACGCAAAGTTTCTTTGAGCCTAATTAAAAATACAAGATGGCGGTCAAAATACACCTTCAGATCCGAAGGCTGTGCTATTACAATTAGAATGGCCAGGGGTGGTAGCTTTTGTTTGTGAACGTTTTTATTCTGTTTTCAAAGTTAAACTTGATAAGAGTTTTCATTCTCTATTTAAATTAAAATTTTGGTAATATTTTGATTTAATGACATAGTTACTTTCTTTAAGATCAACTATCAACTATTCATCAGGCTTGGTCGTTGGATACTTATAATGTCAAGGCAATATTTAAGCTATTGTCATAATAAAAGAAAGGAAAGCTCATAATTATTCTTCATACTTGCTCAGGACCAGATAAATTTATTTTGTACGTGTGACAGTACTATGGTTTTTCACTTTTAATCGGTTTCTAGAGTTAAATTGAATCTAACGCAGCTTACACTTCAGCAAACACTTAAATATAAATATTCATAGAGGCCATTTCTCTCCATTTAGATCAAGATGACTTGCAGTTGCAATGTCTGAGGGCCACACTCTTGACTACTGGGAAAGGCAGAAGACCAGCGCTCCCACCACTGACAATGAATAATCAGCTGCTAATGTTATACCAGATTTACCTTCTTAAAATAGAAGGCCACCGTCCTGCCTCAGAGGTAAGTTATTCTTTAAACAATGTCTCCATGGGTGCGGCTTTATATTTTTTAAGAGGAAAAGGAAAAGATTTTCTCTGATGAAGGCTAAAAAAAGTTTTGAGTCTGCTTGTGCTAGTGCTAAAGAAATGTACCGTGTAAGTAACAGATTTTAAATAAAGGGCATCCTCAATAAAAGATAAACATGCAACAAAGAAATTGGCGGTGAATACGTAAATATAAATAATCAGTAAAGAACTTATGTCAGTTAATTAAACACTACTTTCTACTATATCAAAAGCAAACCAAAAAAAGTTAGAAACGAAACCAAAAGAATATAATTTCACATTCAGCATATTCAATCTTTTGTACTAATTTGTGTCATGCTATACCTTTTTTTTTCTTCTATAGACTCTGGCTGCTTGCTCCATGTGTTTGATGGAATTTTATTTTTTTTTTTTTCATCATGATAATCACGATAAGAATTATTTGGGTGATGGTAGTAAAATTCAAAATATTTTAGATTACAGTCAGATTTCAGTAATTATATGCATCATTATTTTTTTCAATTTACTTATTTCCTTGTCTTTTTATCAATATGTACTGAGCAAATTTCATTAAGCTGAAATTCTAGTTTTACCTATATTTTTCTCCCAATTCTCTTATCAGGTTGAGAAATGGTTCACAAGGCTTTTTCCTAACTCCGCTTACCCAGCGGATCGCTTTAACCGCCAAGTGCATAAAGTTGCTGAAAAGGCCTCAACCTTATCAGAAACAGAATGAAAAGAATTCCCTGAGAAGAGAGTTGATTTTGACTTCATCTCCAGCTCTCTTGATCAGCATGGAGTAACAAGGCTTTTAGACCAAGGCTTAATCAAAAAGTGTAGAGTAACAAATGAAATGGTTGTAGACGTGGTACATTTCTTCAGGAAAGAAAATTATAGCACTTCAACTTTTTTTGATACTCTCACTGCCCTTTCATCGAAACCGCTGACTTACTCGAACAAAGAGGCATGGAAAGAGGCATGTAGAGTTGAAAAAAAAAATACAAAATACTCTTAAAAAACAAGAGTCGCCTACAACTTGAAGAAATAAATGAATTTCTTCACTGCGAGTTCGCAACAGGTAGGAAGCCCTGTAAAACGTCAGCTGCTTCAGTTACTGTTCGACTTCAACCAAATTCAGATAGGTCCTCTGTTTACACACAAACATGTGGCCCTAGACCTGTAAAACGTCAGCTGCTTCAGTTACTGTTCGACTTCAACCAAATTCAGATAGGTCCTGTTTACACACAAACATGTGGCCCTAGACCTGATGTTGTACGTTCTCTGAAGCAGAAAATCCTTGACGCCGAAGAACAGACAAGAGTGGTTCAGGACAGGGCACATATTCTTCAACAGGAATGCAGCTTATTGCTAGCAAAATCTAGAGAGAGCTGCTCTGAAAATCAACGTTTGAAGGCACGAGTTAATGACTTAGAGCACTCCTTGCTGAAGAAGAATGAAGAAATACAAAGTGTAAAGGAGGAACTCAGTTCGGTGTCTCTGTCCAAGCTATACAAAAAAATTGCTTCTTTGACAGAGTCATCCAATGAGAAGGATGATACCATCAAAATGTTGGAGAAAAAGTGTGAGACTGTAAAGAGCCTGAAAAAAGACAAGTTGTCTCTGCAAAAGGATTGCTTTCGCCTTAATAAGAAAAAGTAGATACTTTTGAAAGAGCTTGAAGAGAAAGATGGTCTTATCGCAGAACTGCAAGATATGTTGGCACAGGAAAGCCAAATCATCAGAACTCGTACTGTTCGATACAACCAGCTTTCTGATGTCATGCGAAGGACCATCATGTCTTTGGAGGGAGATGCAGGTGTATCCGCTTCTAAGTGTCCACAGGTAATTGACATAGTTAGTAAGAATCTGTTTCATCAAACTTTGGATTTGCCTCACTGGACCACAGCAAACAAAATTGTGGAGGAAGCACATGCAGTTGCCAAAATCCATGTTGCTGAGGCTTTACTGGAAAATACTCTACACTCTGATGGCACTAGCAGAGAAAAGAAAAAGTTTGTTGGTCAGCAGATCGCGCTTGATAACGGGAGGACACTGAGCTTGGGATTTGTTGAAGTGGCAACAGAGTACGCTCAGACTCTATTAGAGGTCACTTCTAATGTATTGGTGGAGTTATCGGAGCTAGTGGGAGAAGAGGAGACAAGAGGAGAGCTTTTGAAATCTATGCTGAGAAAAGTTTGTACGACAATATCAGACAGGGCAGCCGTCATGACGAGTTTCAATGAAAAATTTGATGTAATGAGAAGGGAAATGGTCGGAGGTGAAATACAAACAAATTTTTTATATTGTAATGCACACTATCTTCTTGGACTGTCTGGTGCTTGTGAGGAGGGTGTGAAGGGGGTGGAAAGCAACATGGAGCAGCCTTTAGGGAGAGATAGAGATTCTTTATTTAAAAACTGGAAAGCTGAAGAAAGTGCTGCCATTCGGTTCATCAGAACAGCTTCCTCCTGTCTTGGGCCCAGAGGAGATGAGAAAAGTGGTGTGAGAGAGGAGTGGCTTGTCTTTTGTAAGAAGGAGGGGGTGAAGAGTAAAATTATCAGTCACAGAGGAAATAGATTTAATAATATTTTTCAAAATTCTGAGGCAGTTTTTATTTTGCGTAATGAAATTGAACATTTTTCATCCAAGGCGACGTCAGGGGATAACAAGAAACTCAAAAGTGTTCTCCTTGATGCAAGGGATGAAAATATTCAAGCTATACTTTGCGCCATTTCTATTCTCTACATGCATTTTACTGCACCATACTGGCGCCTTATTAACAGCAGCACAAAATACACTGCATTTCCAAAGTATGTGAAGATGATTAGGCACAGAATGTCTCAGTGGATTGAAGATCCAAGTATATTGTTGAATCAAAATTGCATGGGTGTGTTTGACGATGAGTTCTGGGATGTTGAGGAGGAGAGGCTGGACAACATAAAGGAGTATGCTAACGAGAAGAAAGATTTGGTGATTCAAGTTTTGAAAGTTAGTTTGCAGAAGATGTTTCTAGTCATATCAAGACAGCTGGTGGAGTTTCTGGAGGGCGGTGCTTATGGAGAGAAACTGATCAGTAGTCAGTTCAGACAACTGGAGAATTGCCCATTAACAAATTTGATTGGTGAGAGAGCTTTTGGCGACCTGGATTTTGACATGGGCCATCTTCGCAATGCTCACTCTTCAACAGAGCTGCTAAGCACATGCTCAAAAGAAATAGAACAATGGACTGTTGAGCAATAAGTCAGGTGCTGAGGAGGAAAGAATACTTGCAAAGGGAAGAAAAGTCGGGCAAAAGTTAAGAAAGAAGTATAAGAAGCAGGAAGATATTGTAAGGCTGAAGATCAAAGAAAAGCTTGTAGAGAATGAAAGGAAAAAACATGAAAAGGAATTGAAAGACGCTAAGGATAAGCAGGAAATTATAGATAAGATAATGAAAGAAGGTGGTGTGTGTAAAAACAGGAAGCATGTAGAGAAAATTGACACAGCTGAAAGTTTAAAACTGCAACTCAGATATCATAAGGTGGTGTTAGGAAAGAAAAACTTATGTCTAAGTGGCACAAAAGATCAGCTACGCCATAGACTCATTGTTTTCCTGGAGGAGGGTAAGGTGGTGAAAGGGGACTGTCCGTCACCACCAAGGAAGAAAAGAAAGCTAGCTTCTGCCAGTTCAAATTCAGATTCTGAAGATATTGACAGTGATACAGAGGATGAAAGTAACACAGATGATAGTGACTCAGAGAGAGAGCTTAACGATGCCAGACCCTCACACTTCCAATTTCAACAGCAAGGGACTTGGGTAGCTGTGTTTTATGACAATACATTTTACATTGGACAAGTCCTAGAATTTGTCGGCCCTGAAAAGTCTGTGGTGAAATTTATGACAGACACAAAATGTCATCCAGAAATCTTTAAATGGCCTCAACTGGAGGATATCGCTGAAGTTGAGGCACAGTACGTTTTCAGGTAGGATTTTCCTGTGGTTCCTGCAGGTGGCAGGTTCCTGATATCGCTGAGATTGCCAGGGCCTATGGACGGCTACAGCAGCCCTAAAACGGATTACATTACAGTTTTATTGGATTATCCTCTTGACATTTACAGAGCTCAGGATATTCCAAGTAAGTCAATTTTACTAGTAACAAAATTACTTCTATACTAGATTAAATTTTGTGCGTTTTTTTTTAGTTTTTTTTTTTAGCAACTTTGATCCCTTTTTTCTCTCAATTTGAGTTATATCTTGAACGTTATTTTTATTTTTTTTTTCTTTCTGTTTTGTCTCCAGTAATCAAAATGTATTGTTTTACAGTAAAGGGCAACACGTCTTATTTTCTACTGTTGACCTTTTTTTTAATGTCATTCTATTTCATTTTTAAATGTCTATTTTCATTTCGGCATATTTACAATTTCTCTAGTAATAGATGAATTTCTTTTGAGAGCTAGTTTACAAATTTATAAGAATAGGAATTAATGTAATGGAAACATTTTGAGCTTTCTTTCAAGGCTGAATTTGCCTTTTAGCTAGGTTGGTTAATTTTTTGGACATATATCATATCACGTACATTTGCACATTTTTCTTATTAAAGAATTTTTGCAAAATTGATTATTATTTTGGAAGAGTCCTGTGCTTGTTATTTGTCCAAAAAGGGAAATAAACGCACTAGGACCTTTCTTTTGCTTTTTATTTTAACCTTCTAGCACTTATAGTTTTTTTTATGAATTTTAAAAAAATGTGTAAATTTGTCTTTTTTGTGCATTTTTTTCCGAATGCCATTTTTGCACATGTTATATTCTTCAAAGCTCTGTATTTCAAATTCCTACACTCATAGACTCCTTAAAAAGATTGGGCATAATCTATGTAAAGATGTGTATATGTTATGTAAATTTCTAGACTGCATAGAGTTTAGATGTGTAAAAAAATTTTGCCTGAATATGCCTCCGCGCCTTATCTCATGCTCAATTTTGCCGTGCCATTATGATTTTTTCCTTGTTTTAGGATCTAATATTTCATCCTACATAATTCTCTTTGCTACAGTTTTTCTAAATGCTACACAAAAACTCTTGAGCTATCAAAAACAGTGAACTGAGCAGTTTTGCAGTGTTTTGTTTAACTTTTATAAGCTCACAAAGTTAGGATTTTTACATGTTTCTGCGTGGAGGAAAATTTTCATAAGTCCAACGAAATTTAAAAATTGCATAACTTTTTTGTTTATGGTCCGATTTTGATGAAATATTTTTTCTTTCTCTTAGTTTTCCTTTTTTCTTGCCAATGAGACACATCTTGAAAGGTTCCTGGTGATAAGGAAAATCACTTTCTAATACCTACTAGTACTGTGACAAGTCTCCTCTGTCTCTAAGTCTGACTGTCTTTTTCGAAAGCTATAAGTCTAAATCTGACTGTCTTTCTCGGGAGCTACAAGTCCACTGACAAAGTTTTCCGTCTCAACTTTTCATGAGAACTATTGAGTACCTTCTCACTCCGCTTAGCTCGTATATGATTGGCTGCTATCTTCACAACAAACAACGAAACAGTGTTCTGTCGTAATATGACTTCGGATTGGTATTCAAATAAGTATCTAGTTCAACAGATAATGTGATTAAAATACAATCTATAATATCGTTATGTATAGATGATTTATTACATGTGCCGACCATGACATCGACCATTCCCACTTAAACAAATTAATTGTCACGAGAGTGGGAATTCATTTGTTTTTTATAATAGACATGCATTATAATACAATATGGATAAAATATAATTCAGATCTTATAGTTTCAAGAAGATATTAATATAAATAGTAATTATAGGTCATGCTTAAATAGGATAATCATTCGTCTCTGTCTTCAAACCTATGTGGAATAAAAATGATACGAATTATAATATGAACATTATCTTTTATTGTAAACACAGTCTTATACAGTCTTTTTTTATTAAAAAAATTATATATTTCGTCACAGGTAATGCTGATAAACATTCATCATCACTTTGTATTCCACATAAGTTTGAAGACAGAGAAGAATGATTATGCTATTTCAACAAGACCTATAATTACGATTTATATTAATATCTTCTTGAAACTATAAGATCTGAATTATATTTTATCCATATTGTATTACAATGCATGTCTATTATCATTAACAAATGAATGCTGACCATGACAATTATTATTATTATTATTATTATTATTATTATTATTATTATTATTATTATTATTATTATTATTATTATTATTATTATTATTATTATTATTATTATTATTATTATTATTATTATTATTATTATTATTATTATTATTATTATTATTATTATTATTATTATTATAATCATGTCTCGTTAAGCGGTTGCTATTGGATTTCATTTTAAAAATGACAGGCTTTTTCAATGACTTGGGTAGAACTTCCACGTGCCCTATTAATATCATTATTATATTATATATTTTTCTTTCTGCTGGATATTTTTTCTTTCTTATTTTTTTTACTCCTCTTTTTCTTGTCTCTTGCCTTCCTAAAAATGCTAAAGCTATTTCCACCATCTCCTCATTTTTGGTTTTCTTGCTGTTCAAGTGTGTTATTTTTGAGCAAGCATGCTTTTTTTAAATCTTTGAAACCAATCTGAATAAAAAGTGTATTATCACCTGCTTGTCTTGTTTAATTTGTTCATACGTTTAAAATAAATTTGACTTGTCCGCTCTCATCTCATCTGAATTCCACTATCTCTTCTCTCTCTCTATCTTACTCTCTTTCTCTTTGACACACACTCTCTCTTTTTTTTTTAAACTCATGCAAAAACCATACTTTTATTGTGCATGGTGAAATGTTTTTTTTTTCGTCTTCATAGAACTAAAGATATGTACTCACTCCATTACAGTAAAATAACATGTATTTTTAAATATATTTATATAAAAATTATTATTTATATTTGCATTTACAAAATAACGATTTGTTTTTTCATCGTCAACCGCTTTGAAAATTTGAAACCGCTGAGAGCAGTCTTTTGAACTTTATGTCGTTAATCATAGCAAATTGGGCAAATAATTTTGATAAATAAATTACAATAGAAATACGTTTCTATAGGATTTTTAGCTCAAATCCACACCTTTTCTTCATTTTTTTGTACCGCGAGGGACACTTAACTTAACAGATCAAAATTCAGTTAACATCGTCTCATAGCAATGAGTGTTTTTGAATGAGATAGTGGGGAAAGAAATTGAAATGCCTTATATAATATAAACAATAATAAATTAATGTCAGATTTTTTATGGACATGTTTTCTACATGATAACCTTAGCTCCCGCACATTACCTACAGCCATGTGAAGAGAGCCGCACAGGCTCCGAACTCTGGGAGTCATGATGATGGGTAATAAGGTAAGCGTTAAATTAAACCAAGCATCCCTTAGTTATGATGATGGGTAATAAGGTAAGCGTTAAATTAAACCAAGCATCCCTTAGTCATGATGATGGGTAATAAGGTAAGCGTTAAATTAAACCAAGCATCCCTTAGTTATGATGATGGGTAATAAGGTAAGCGCTAAATTAAACCAAGCATCCCTTAGTCATGATGATGGGTAATAAGGTAAGCGTTAAATTAAACCAAGCATTCCTTAGTTATGATGATGGGTAATAAGGTAAGCGTTAAATTAAACCAAGCATCCCTTAGTCATGATGATGGGTAATAAGGTAAGCGTTAAATTAAACCAAGCATCCCTTAGTTATGATGATGGGTAATAAGGTAAGCGTTAAATTAAACCAAGCATCCCTTAGTCATGATGATGGGTAATAAGGTAAGCGTTAAAATTTAAATTAAACATAGCATCCCTTAGTCATGCCTGTAAGGAGAGGAGGACAAAGAACAACCTCGTCCTCCACATGAGGCAAGAACTTTTACTGCTAATATATATATAGATGTGTGTGTGTGTGTGAGAGAGAGAGAGAGAGAGAGAGAGAGAGAGAGAGAGAGAGAGAGAGAGAGAGAGAGAGAGAGAGAGAGAGAGAGAGAGAGAGATGTACTGTCTCCAATTCGTTATTCTGTATTAGGTCGACTGTCACCGTCGCAAATTAAATTAACCTAGTTTTCATCGCGAAACCTACGACATTTAAAATCCATGTAATTTCTTATCTAGGTCTAAACAGAAGTTTAAACAAAACGGCACGCAATCGTATTAATTTCGTGTCCAATGCAAAACATCTTTATCTAGTGAATCAAAAGAATCTAGATGAAGAGAATAATTATGTTCGGTTTCTTTGCGTTGATGCAATTAAGGAATTAAGATAGGTCTAGCAGAGAGATCCAATGGCCTCTTGAGGATGCCGATTCCACTATGTTAAACCAATACACCTGGTGAATAACCACACATATTTGAGTGATCTTTTCTTTGTTTGAGTTAATAAAATGAAGCGCAAAAGCTGGAGAAAAAAAAAAACATAATGCTGTTGATCATTTTCAGTCCACATTATTCTCACAAGCATAAAATTAAATTTCTCTTTTTTTCATCTTGACAAAAGTTTTTAGCCTTTATGCCATAATGATCGAATTCAATGCAGTCATGTTATTACTACTATTATTGCTTTTTAAATCAATTTCTCCTTAAATGGGCTTTATATTTCAAGATTAACATTGCAATTTATGGACAGTTTATAACATAAACCATCGGCAAAGTGCTCTGAATCACAACAACCACTGTGCAGTATTTGTACTAATTACACAACCTATAATAATTGTTCTGCCAGGAGCAGTGGTTTGTGAGGGCCAACTCAACTTCTCTTTCTCTGTAGCACAGCAGGTCTTCCTTGCCTTGGAGATACACCAGTTAGACAGGCATTGACAACTTGCCTTGTTCAAGTTGTGTTCTATTCCATTATAATATGACTGACAATGAAATTGTATGTCACAAATATGTTTCATGTTGAGATTTTTAAATAGAAAAACGCATGTCGGTAGTCTGGGCATGATGATTTCAATCAAATTATTTTTTCCAAAACTTGTCTCGGGTATTTTGCTTACGCTTCTAATCTTCTATAAAATTTTCGACCACAAGGTTTTGATAAAGTCAAAAAAAAATATTAAGTTTTGAAGAAACCAGAAAGAATAAAGCCTGAACTTCTACAAAATTGCTTTAAAGTTGGACTATGCGATACTCTTCACCAATACAGAGAAAAAATGTCCTTTCTTTAAGACAGGCCAATTATGAAAGGTTGTCACTGAAGCCATCTTCCGATCAAAGCAACACAAATAATATCGTGAGTGTGACTAGGAAAAGAGGAGAAAGTCATTTACTTATGAGAGTACTGAAGGTATTAGACTAAAAGCCGCATTATTAACCGTAAACTGGCTTTCCCGCAATCTTAAGCTAATGTTATGGCATGGACTACACGCTCTTATCAGTACGACCTTTATCCTCTGATTAAAAAAAACACCTGTTTTTTCATACTATGTTGAGGCGGTATCTAGAGTGGAAAACAATGGGGTAGAGATATCACCACAGCTCTGTGCTTGTCCTTCCTACCACTAAGATTTAGAGGACACATATATCTTATATACTATTCAAGTTGTGTTAACGATTTACGAAGTTAAAGTACTGGTAATGAAAGTGTAAATCGACCAGTAAAAACAATGGCTTATGTATTGTAGTCATGTTCTAATTCAATAATACCTTTCTACTTTTAAAGTTTCGTAGCATTATGAAATAATATAACGGCCCCTTATAAAGGCATAATAATTTTTAATTTACTTGCCTTGTTACTATAATAATCTTTATAACAACAATGATGCTACCAATCTTCTAGGTGCTGTTTGGTTAGATAAATGTAACCGATGCTACAACACTATACAGCCCTCGCCCACTCACTCGGGACTCATCACACGCCGTAAGTCAGACGGTTAGAGCTGCGGTCGAAACAGGATTATTTTTAACTTTTTTTTTTTAGTTTTGACAAAATGTTTTATTGGCCGTAAATATATCGCAAGGTTTCCGAGAATCAGTCTTACAATTATTGATTTTTAATAGCTTGTTCAAACTTAGTTAAACAATTTGTCTGAAGCTAGTGAGAATAATGTTTGTGAAGAAATTTTCAGACCAGACATATTGATGCAGCCGCATGAGCGCGCTTGTGGGAAATCACAGCTAGTAGAAATCTACATCCCACAGCTTAATTTCATGTCAACGTGGTTCTCCTTCAATGACATAGTCAAACAAATTTTTCCCTTGAAGATTATGGACTCTACAATCATTTAGACACTTCAAAAGGCAGCAAGACTTCGTTTCTACTACAATCCCGACATTACGCTACACCATTTGAAAAGTTTCCATCTTTCATATTTGTGCTGAACACAAGTTTCTCATGATATCGAATAAATCTAAGTTAATGATGCAGTTTTTTTATGAATTTTTTTTTGAAAGATTGGGAACATTATTTTATTCCACTAACACCGCATGCTATCTATGAGGAAAATAATCACAGCCCAGTATATTTACCATCTAGCTTCTCAGATGATACAGAGCTTAAAGGAAAACGTTAGTCCTAATAAAATACAAACGGATTGAAGTATCTTTTATTCATAATTTGGTCGCACTACTGAACATGAATATATTTAAGGGATTAAAAAGGCATCAGAAGGAACCGCAGTTGTGTATTAAAGTATTTTATTTTTCTTCATGCGGTTTACTTCAAATAAAATAAAAAAAAAATGCTATACGCTCCGATCAAAAAAAAAAAAGATAAAAATAACGTGTAGTAGGTGTAACGAGCTATCTAACAGCTAGTGAACTCCGCTTAATAGTAGAAACGATTTCGATAACAAGATTGCAGATAGGTTTATCACAACATGTCTTAGAGAATTTCCGTGACAAAAAGTTTTCAATAAAAACGAGTTTTGAAAAATACAGGAAAGACGAAAAAAAAAAATAATAAAAACGTGCTGTAAGTCACAGTCACAGGTAATCCTCGGGCCAGTCCTGATATATATGATGCTAATTTCTGGACCAGGAGATGTGTGAAGATAGGATGATTATAAAGTAAGCGTGCTCCCTGCGATGTTCAGTCCTGGCCAGTCCTCTCCTGTTGGTTCTCATGATTGTCTGGTACCAGGGACTTGTGTGTTATTAGAGTCATTAGTTCAACAGCCGGCTGAAACTCATTGTACACTTTACTGCTATGTTCACTTTAGTTTGTGTTTTACAAGGATTTTAGAGTTTTGAGCTATTTTCCCTGATGTTATATTATAGATAAACAATTTCATCTTTAAGTCCCATACGTTTGTAATAATATTGTCTGCTTATAGTAATCATAGTAAAACATTAATAACAGTGAAAATAATAATAATAATAATAATAATAATAATAATAATAATAATAATAATAATAATAATAATAATAGATCTAATAATAATGATAATAATGATAATAATGATGCTGCTGCTGATCATGATGCTGATGATGATGATGCTGATGATGATGATGATGATGATGATGATGATGATGATGATGATGATGATGATGATGATGATGATGATAATAATAATAATAATAATAATAATAATAATAATAATAATAATAATAATAATAATAGTAACAATTTAATTAAATTAAAACAAAAAAGCAATAGTAGTGTTCATGCTGCAGTGCATTGTGTAAAGATCAGCCTTTTTTTTTGTGGTGAAAATTGTAGCAACCGACCCGGCGTTACAGAGAAGGGAAAGAAGATTATTTTGTCTTGCTGTCCAGATGAATATTTTTGGTTAAATAGACTCATCTTAATACAGAATGAACAAAAAACAAAGAGATGCAAATTAAACCAGTGTTATATATTATCGTTACAAGAATAGTATCCAGCAATAGAACTTATTCCTAATGCATACTTTCGTTCGGGAAAACTTAAAAAAAAAAACCAAGAATGTCGACCTGAGCCTCATGACGGTGATTTTTCCTCACGTGGACTTGTTTCAACTTTCCACTCGTAGCAGTTAATGCAAGCTGCTGCCAGGTGATTCCTATCTCCATCAGGCCAGATCCATGTCCTCCCACTGGTCAAATGGACTAGATACGATAACTGAGGCGGTATCAGGGAGGTCGCCAGTCGACTCAAAGTTTGATGTAACCTGCCGGTGGTTTTCATTAGAGGCAGATGTTTGCTGGATTACAGTGCACTGGTATGTGGTCCGCTTAGCTAATTAGAAGATCCCTGAGTTCAAAACATTTTAAAATTTACAACCTGGAGAGTTCCTACAGGTAAACCTTGGCAAGATTAAAGCAACCATTCCATTTTTCACTTTAATATGGCTTTTTTTTAATAAAAAAAAAACAAAAAACTTAGAGATATTTTAAATTTAACAAAAAAATCCAGTCCTGGACATTGTCAGATCTATATACTTGAAAAGTTTGGGACGCAGAACAAGCCTCGCAGAGTTAAACTACTGTTATTTAGTCCAGAAATGATAAAACAATTTTGAACTTGGCTGCCACAATAACAACAATTTTAATACTTCCGATGCAGTTAATTTGAAAAAAAAAAAAGATAAGAAATGAACTGTTTTATTTAAATTTTAAATTATGGTATAGAAGAAGTGAAATATCAAAAAAAATTATTTGAACAAAGAGCTTATTTTCACTTGTATGTTTGCCTTGATATGTCTACTTAACTAAATACATTAAAATGTTATCGGTATATGAACATGGTATGGATCAAGCTGAAAATAATGTACCAAACAAAAGCAAAATACAACACACACAAAATTGGTTTATTCACTTATAATTATGATATAATAATTTGGCTTGAAGAAATCTGTTTAGTGGTTCTATCATTGTTACGCTGTTTACAGCTAATACGCTTTTAAACCAAAGAAGAAATTCTTTTAAAATTTCATCCAAATTAATTCTGTGATGTAAAACACGAGTTACGTTAAAGACGTTGGGTTTTTCCAAGAACATAATTTTTCTTTTGCTGGCTTAACTTTAAAGACGAGGGTCGAGTTTGTTTGTAATAATAGTTATGTGAATGTTAGTATGCTGGCTTTGCTAACCGAACAATCTCTTCGCTAGAAAGTTATAATAAGTAATGCACGACCTAATTACAACATATCAAATGTATTTGAATTCATAACAATTATTCTCCCCTCCCCCTCCCCCAAAATAAAAAAAAAAATGTTCGCATGTACATAATTATTACAAAGCGTTAGACTCTGGCAACTTTCCGAACCACACTATTTACGAGTACATCTCTATCTCTGTCTCTCTCTGTCTCTCTGTCTCTCTCTCTCTCTCTGTCTCTCTCTGTCTCTATCTCTCTTTCTCTCAATCTCACTCTCTCTTTTCCTCTCCCTCTATTTCTCTCTCTCTGTCTATCTCTTTTCTGCCTTCATGTCTATCTTACTCTCCCCCCCCCCCCCCCCCCCCCCGTCTCTGCCTCTCTGTCTGTCTCTTTCTATTTATGTTATTTCTCTCACTCCCTCCATATTTCTCGTGGTATTCTGCACCATGAATATCAGGTTCAATAGGCGTGTATCAGCAATTGCGTTGAGCTATCTTGATTGAGCAAGAATCGTGCAGAACCAACTTTTAATTTAAATATATACATACGCCCTGAAATGCGAAACATTGATGTTTTCTGTATCTGCAGCAGTGGAGAACTGATTGCAGGATAATCTCTGTGTAATGATTGATAATTTCTTCGTAAAAATGTCAAAGAATTTTAATCGAGCGCATAATAATCTTTTATTAGATAAGATTTGTGGGGGGTTTCTTTGTACGGGTTAAAGAAATTGAAAACTCGGAAAAAAGATAAAATTCCTTTGAAATAAATAATAATAAAAAAAAATATGCACGTCAAATCTACCATTCAGTTGTAAATTGTTCTGAAGATTGAAATGGTAATATTATTTTACACCAAAAAGTGGTTTTTGAAAATTAAAGACTAAAATGTGGTTTTAATCAATTTTCTTAAAAGAAAAAGGTGACTGTGCGAACTACTTCCTGTAAGCACAGGTGATCAATGATGGCAAGAATGAAACTGAGCGTAGGTCTACACTGAATGCGGCGGCAGTTCTGGAATAGAATGATCTACATGATTAAGAGTCATTTCTAAGGAGAGGGTCTAAACAGGCTGTTTGGACAACAATTCTAGATCTAGGGCCTAGATATTTACAACAGCTAAACTCAAATTAAATGATTACGATCTAGGTGTAGATTTTTCTTTTACGGTTAGAATTTCTAAAGAATTTAAAATCTAGATCTATGTAGATTCTGTATTTAGAATTATATAGATATCTAGATTCAAGATAAAGATAGATTGGTGGAGGCATATATCTGAGTAAAAGGAGAGACATCAAAACCATTTATAAGCCTATTCAATACACCCACACGTTACTCAGCCCGGCAAATTGACACCACGGTCCCATTAATAATAGCTGGACAATGTGTAATCTATTTTTCCCACATGATCTAGATAAAAAAAATTGATCATCAAAGCCTGCATGATTATGGTGTCATATTTTTTTGATATAGGGGCGTATTAATCAAACCCATAATTCTAATTCATTTCGATTTATTACTTCTAACAAAAAGGTTTTGATGTAATGGCAACGCTTTTTTTAAAAAAAAGAAAATATTACATGGGGACTATTTGGAGTCGATTGCATCAAACAAGTTGTGGTGATAGTTGTAAAAATTGTTTCAGCTCCTAAAATTAAAACAATTTTCTAACTGATACTGCTAGGAGAGTAGCAATGCAATGGTAGTGAATATTGTACTTGTTGGAAAAAGATCACTTGCAACAGATCTGTAATGATATCAGTAACAGCAATTAGAGCACATTCGATGGACTAACAACTAGTTGAAAAATCTGCAAACATTTTGGTAAAAATAGAATCAATGATTATTGTACAATAATAATTGTAATGATCTATAACAAACTTGTTGCAATTAATGATGTTATTGAAAGTAACAGCAAAAGAAGAAAATCTAAAATACAACAAATACGCCCAGTACATGTATAAGTCGTTTCAACACATCATTAATCCCAATTAATTTTTAAACTTTATACAGAATACAATTACTGTCGGTGGTGCTTAAGGTTTCCTCAAAACCAAACCTATAAATATAATATTGCACATGAAATACACGTTAGACTTCTATATTAGTCCTTTTTTAACATTGTCTTGCTCACCATGGCAGATTATTGACAAAAATTAAAGTTGATAAGTCCTTGTATTACTTATTGTTTAATGTTTTAGCTACTCAAAGTAAACTCTTGTTTCATCCTTCATTTTTTATATTTCATTTAATATCAGGTCTGCCCTGAAATGCCTTACTGCTTTTACCTTATCTTTTCACCATCTTACAGTTAAAGGCACTTCACTTTTTTGGAGCCATTTGGCAAACCTCAAAGAGTAAGTAGTTTTGTGAAACAGTAAAAGTTTATTTAAACAATACAAGGCACATGATACATCTTAGGTGTAAAAGCAATTTTTATTTTTTTTCATAGTGCACCTCTGATTATGTGATTCAAGCCATTACAAGATTTATATAAAATGGTTTTGCTTTCCTAGTAAGATAAATCTTGGCTTTTTATGCTCAGATATATGGTTCTACTTTATATCATTATTTGTTTCCGCAACATAAATTCTCCGGGAATTGATTTTAAGATCTGTTTATACAGATCATTTGCCCTTTCTTTTTTTTATTAAGATGACTTGATAAAGATAACGGCACAGAGATGATAATTTATAGCGAAGCGATGATTTCGTTAGCTTCATTCACATTCAGTTACTGTCTCTCACTTTATTAAACAAAACTGAAGCTTTTAAAGTTAAAATGCGAATTATTTTGTCATCCGTCGGATCACAGTATTTTTACAGTGCTATTTTTTGTTCCAGTGTTGCTGTGCAATTTTAATCCCAAAATTATAAAAGGATAATTGACAAAATAATAATAATCATTTATGCTTAACGTGGAGTTTTTAATTTTTCTGGTTGTGTTAATTTGTATAAACATATTAAACAGAGAAAAGATAAGAAATTGTAGTCCTGATTTACTCTCATGAGTTTTCATCAATGGAATCTATTGCAATATCACTATGACAGGTATTTAATATTGGAAACAATGTTGTTTTTTTTCTGAAGATTTGGAGTTAATAGTAACATCTGTAGATTTATTCTATATCCACTGACGCAGGTATCTTTTGCTGCCGATCTTTTCACATTATCTAAAGGAAGTCAGAATTCATTTGAGACAAGTGAGGAAAATCATGTTAGACTTAAATCGAAATAACCAAACAGAAACTTAGTTGACTTCTAATAGAGAGAGATACGGTGAATATCTACAAATGTATGAGTAGTTTTTACACTGCTATAGCATTCAATTGAGATCAATGGGATCATTTTTGCTTATTTCCTCCTAGGTCTAAAAATTGAGTAGGATCAAAGAAAAAAACTGATTGCTAATCATTTCTGGGGTCTCAACCGTGATTTAAAAGTGGTGGTATTTCACAGAAGAAAAGGGGTTAATAATATTAAGAAAACGGTGCGTTTCTTCTTTTAGAAAAGATATTCCTGTTTCAAAATTTTCTCTTCTTTTTTTTTTTTTGCTTTGCATGTTTATGATTGCGACAGTGTTTTCTGATGGCTGCATTCAAACCGCGAGCCAGAGACAGGCTGTGATCGTTGTGGGCTGCAGCCTTCTGACCTTCCCATTCTCCATGAACACCTACTTCGGCAACCTCCTGCCTTACATCTCCTCCTACTACCAGGCCAAGAAGAGCGAGCTAATCTGGGACGTGGATCCACTGTGGATCATCTCTGTCTTCAACATCGTCTCCTCTTTGATCATGATATCATGTTCTCTCATGGAGAAGTGGCTCGGACTGCCACACACTATTTTCCTTGGCGCAAGTTTATCAGCATTATCTATTTTAGCTAGCTATGTATCAATGCGCGAGCCTGCAGCCTTGGTTTTTTCTTACGGTTTTATAAATGCTGTGGGTACGGGGTTACTTTTCCCCTTGTGCACCAAAGTGGTTTTGCAGGCCGCTTCCACCAGAAAGGGGCTGGCCTACGGTGTGATGACCGCTTTCCAGTCTGTAGGATCTCTTATCAATATTGGCTTAGCCTTTGCCGTGATTAATCCTAAAAACACAGATCCAGACATTATGATAGATGGCACGAACTATTTCTCCGACCCTGGACTTATCAGTAGAGTACCATATTACTTCATCGCCACAGGGCTACTAACAATCGTTTCATCGTCTTCAGGATTCGGGCTGGTACAAACTGCTGCAAAAGATTCAAATTTCTGGAACAGTAAAAAACAAGGAAACCCAAAAGATGAAGATATTGAAGAAGCAGAAACTGGTTTAAACAAGCAAGTTGAAGAAAAACAGTTACACCCAAGAGAAAGTATCCGGATGACAACGCTTAACTCATGCGAGAATGAAGCACCAATTCTTGATAAAAGCGTAAATAAATCAGCTTACACAGTCAAAGAGTTGGAGGAGAAAAGAATCAATAATAGTGACACAGTTCCAGCCTCAAATGCTCCCTGTTTATCTTCATATTCAGAAGTTAATTCAACACACACCTGTGACCTAACACCGAGGGAGGCGCTAAAAACTACGCGCTTTTGGCTGATCTGGCTAGCGTCTTTCTTCTTGACCCACACGTTCTACATTCTGACCAACCTGTATAAACAGTACGGCCTCCTTGGCATCACCGATGACCAGATTCTTGTCATCACCGGGGTTCTCAGCACAGCCACCCTGATCGTCACTCGCCCGCTGGTTGGCGTCTTCTCTGACAAGTTCGGGGTGAAGATGACCATGGTCCAGACGTGCGCGGTGTCCACCGTGTTTATGGGCCTCATGATACTGACCATCCACCTATGTCCACCACTTTACATCGTCATGACTATCGTGGAGTTCTCGTGCACCTCCACCTTCTTCCTGATCGGCTCTTTGCTCGTGAACGAGCTGCTCGGCCCGACTCACTACCCGTCAATCATCGGTCTGGTTTACACAGCTCGGGTGATCTCCAGTTTATTGGATCCCATCCTGGTGAATACCATGATAACTACTATTGGATGGGACTGGGTATTCAATAGCGGGGTCATTTCCGGAATCTTGTCACTTTTATTCAGTCTAGGCCTTCCCGAGAAAGGCATTAATAGATAGGCGAAGGCTTTACTATCGGCATGATATCTTAAAATGAGCACATAGAAAGTATGACTTTAGTCAAGTGTAGTCAAGCTAAGTATAGTCCCTTAAAGGTAGCATTTGCACAATCTAACTTGAATTTATTAAAGCTCAATTATTGTGAAACCGTGTAATCTCTTAGTTTGTCTCTCACGTTCACCGTGCCCTGCATCCAATACCATCTATGTGCGGTAGCTAGATACATGGTACTGGCTGCGTATTACGTAGATCTCTCCAATTAGCTACATGGTACTTGCTGCACTTATATTAACTAGATCTCTCTAGCTAATTACATGGTACTGGCTGCACTTATATTAACTAGATCTCTCTAGCTAGCTACATGGTACTGGCTGCACTTATATTTACTAGATCTCTCTAGCTAGCTACATGGTACTGGCTGCACTTATATTTACTAGATCTCTCTACCTAGCTACATGGTACTGGCTGCACTTATATTAACTAGAGCTCTCTAGCTAGCTACATGGTACTGGCTGCACCCAATATTACGTAAATCTCTCCAATTAGCTACATGGTACTTGCTGCACTTATATTAACTAGAGCTCTCTAGCTAATTACATGGTACTTTCTGCACTTATATTAACTAGATCTCTCTAGCTAATTACATGGTACTTGCTGCACTTATATTAACCAGATCTCTCTAGCTAATTACATGGTACTGGCTGCACTTATATTAACTAGATCTCTCTTGCTAATTACATGGTACTGGCTGCACTTATATTAACTAGATCTCTCTAGCTAGCTACATGGTACTGGCTGCACTTATATTAACTAGATCTCTCTAGCTAGCTACATGGTACTGGCTGCGCCCAATACCAGCTTGCAGATCGGACCTCCAATGATATTGTTCTGTCTCGGTGTCTGCACACCTGTCGCTAACTAGACGCTTCCACATGATGAAAGAGAAAATCTGTAACAACATCTGGTTACAATTCTTTTATGAAAACATACGCTGTAAACTGCTTAGATAAAACGTTAGACAAAAGTTATGTAACTTTTATGAAGTAAGGAGTATTAAAGCAACTCTAGAATAATTCTTTGAGTGAAGAGTATAAAAGAGGAAAACAATTCTTTTCATGCCCAAAAGTTGGTCTACCTAACAAAAGTTTGGAAAAAAAATTTCAATTATAATTTATTTATAGCATACAGAATCTTGATACAGATTTTTCAAACATTTAATTAACTTGCAGCAAGTTTTCTTTATAATATTAAGAATTATTGTCATTTTTTTAAACTTCAAATTTCAACCTGACTTTAATCGCTTATTACAATAAAGCGTATACTTAAGTTCTTTCTATTTTTGCCTCCTAAACTTCTCCGAATAAACATAAAGAGTAGGTTATCACTTCGAGGATCTTGACTCGGCTCATAATTTAGTTATAAGTAAAAGCCATTCACAAGTTAGCTATGCGTGTTGTAAATCTATCACCTGTATTGATCTAGATCCTAGACCCTAGATTATTCTTCTGTAGATCTAGGATTTAGAACCTATCTTCACTTAAATGTGAAGTAGCTATTATTTTATGGCAAAGCGTACACTAAACTGACATTCAGAGTATTCGAGATTATATTGCTTTATAAGCAAGCTAGATCTAAACAGGTTTTATAAATCGCAAAATATTTTTGAAGTTTTAGACTTCAAAATGATTCTGATATTTCTTTTTTGTACGACTCATCATTTTTCATATTATTTCTTTAATTTACAGATTAATGTACAGACTGTTTTCTCTTAATAACATTTATAAATTGAAGAGAAATTGAAAATTTCCTATTTTTAAGGATAAATAATACTGAAGCCAACAATTTATATTAAAAATATTTAGAGTTTCTGTTACGCATCCCTGTAAATGGCTAAAACTTTTGAATATCTCATTTTGACCACCATAAAACGACTGGAAATTGTGCTTACCCTTCATCTTTAATATTATTATATAGAGGATTCAAATATCAAAACGCGACTTAATTTAGCTAGAAATATATGTCTCCTCTGGTTATTAAGGAATTGAACGAAAACTTTCTCTTTTTAATATTTTTTTCCTTAGTTATTAATTACATTATTCGTAACTCATTGGAGTTTAAGTCACAAACAAAAGCAAGATAGGATATTTTTTTTCGGGAAGTAAGAAAACAGTTAAAGTTAATTTAAAAATCAGCTGATTTATCAACCATTCCCTTTTAAAGTAAATAAATATAACTGGCAATTCCCATAACATAAAAGTTATATTCTATAAAACAATCAGATAAGAACCGAATCAGTCTTCAAAACAAAAAAAAATACCACAGAAATAAAGGATAGTGTCAGAAAGCAGCTGTAATTAAGATCAAATAAGATTTTTTAGTTAGAATACCAGCGACAGCTTTATAGATTTATATCAATAGAATTAGTAACAAGAAATATCTGTTCTTCTATTCATCTGCTTATGTACCTATCTACTGTTATCTATAAATCTACCTTGAAATCGTTCTTTCTTCATTTCTATCTCACTCTAGAGAAATAAAGAAGGCATTCGAACAAAGACAGAAACTGGGGCAGACGAAGCTAGACCTATGGAAATAAATATGCAAGTGATTGTAGATGAAGAAAAAATAGTATAGAAAAATGAGCCACAAACCTACATCTAGCTCGAAACCCACAAATAAAACGAAAGACGTGAAAACATAAGGATAGGTGGAATATCCTCGAGACAAACAAATAGATGAACGAACATTCCATCTGTCCCTATGTTTTCACATCCCTCGTCTATTTTGTCTGCTAGAGCTAAACATAGATTTTTGGTTCATTTTTCTACATTATTTCTCTGACTCCCTCTCCCCCCCCCTCTCTCTCTCTCTCTCTCTCTCTCTCTCTCTCTCTCTCTCTCTCCCTCTCTCTCTCTCTCTCTCTCTCTCTATCTCTCTCTCTCTCCCCCCCCTTTTCTCTGCCTATCGCTATTGTATACAATAATAAACGAATTACCTAGTTATCTGTACCCATTACTCTAAAGTTTCGAGCTTATGTCTCCCTCTCTCTCTCTCTCTCTCTCTCTCTCTCTCTCTCTCTCTCTCTCTCTCTCTCTCTCTCTCTCTCTCTCTCGCTCTCTCCCCTTCCCCCTCTGAGTATCGCTATAGTATACAATAGTAAAATAGTTATTTAGGTATCTGTACCCATTATCCAGAATTTCGAGCTTATGTCTCTCTCTCTCTCTCTCTCTCTCTCTCTCTCTCTCTCTCTCTCTCTCTCTCTCTCTCTCTCTCTTTCTCTCTCTCTCTCCTCTTCCCCCCTCTGACTGTCGCTATACTATACAATAGTAAAATAGTTATCTAGTTATCTGTATCCATGACTTTAGAGTTTCGAGCCTATCTCTCTCTCTCTCTCTCTCTCTCTCTCTCTCTCTCTCTCTCTCTCTCTCTCTCTCTCTCTCTCTCTCTCTCTCTTCAGATGGCGACAGGCAATGAGCGCAGACTGGGATTGCTGACGTTCGAAAGTAGAAAACGTTTTTTTGTGGAGTCGTGGCCACAAATAAATAGGGAGTTGCTTCATTATAGCGCTCCTTTTTGTCGAGCACTGTCCACATAATGCTAATATAATCATCAAACATACCCATCGATAAACATAATTATTTCAACATGATTTTTGATAACCAAAGATTTACAAAAAATCGCCTTAAGAGTGTACTGCGCTGGTGTGCAACCATGTAGTTTTCGCAGAATTTTGATTCTCTTGAGTCTTAGGTTAGGGTGATACAAATCATCAGACGGAAACATAACTATTTCATGTTAAAGTTAGGATGCTGAACCTCACCACCCAGCGGGCTTGCGTTACTTCATAAAACACCCGATCAATAACAAGGTCGACGCCTATTTTAATCTCCTACTGGTTTTAGTAATAAAGATGAAAACAACGCTTCAAATGCAATGCAAGGGATTAAGAATGAATAAATGTTTTAACTTCATGTACATGATTTTAAATTTTTGCTCCAAGGATCAAGTTAATGGTCCTTAAACATGTCAATACCCTCTGAGAAGTTTCTATGTCCCCATTATCATGTCACAGTACCGTAATATAATGAAAGAGGAAGACCATCCAATATAAATTTTCGGCTGGTTTAGAGTCGTCAAGTTATCTTTCCTTCTTATGCGGTTTTATTTTGTCTCTCTTGTAAAAGCTGCTCTAACAGAGCGACTTCGGAGTCAGGGATAGAAGGAAAGGATTATTTGAATAATAAAGAGATTTAATTTGAATACCTTGTTCCATTCTAGAAAATTTTATTTTAAGAAAATAAAGCTGGCAATGGTAATCACATTTGATTATTAACAAACAGTTCACTGCATGATAGGAAGTCAGATTAGTCACAGATCTTATCTGCCTCCTATTTTAGGTCCCTCTATACCACCGGTCATCAACCCCATTAAAGAATTGATTCTTTAATTGATTGATATAGTTAGTCCGTTTGAAGGCAGGTCTAATGCTACCATTTTTTGTATAGGCTTTCAAATAACTCTCGTTTGAGAGCCCGGATTAGCGATTAGAAGCACCATTGAAAGTTAATGCCTCATTCGCGCCTCTAGATCGATGGTAATATATGAACAAGTCCATCCCAAGCATGATAAAACCGCAGATTATTAGTTTCATTTTGGTGAATGCTTAGCTGATGGGCACTAGCACAAAATCAGCTATCTACCATTGCCATGCACTTTAAAACTGTGTGATAAGATGAGAATATGCATAGTATTAGGTATTACACAACAATATCGCGCACAGTTGTTTTTCATTAAGTAGCATAATTCATTAAAAATAAAGAAAGACGTATACATACACACACATAAAGATTTTGTAGTCATGCTGTAACAATGATGCAAACAGGACTCAGAACTTTAGAATTAAAGAATAATTATGAAGTTTAAGTCTTGGGACAAAAATAAAATATAAAACAAATGAAATAGTTGTCAATACTACCGCAAGCTTGTAGTGCTAAAGTTCAGCTTCAACTGGCATCATTTTCACAAACAAAAAACTAATTAAAAAAAAAAGACAAACACCAAAAAAAAATGTTATCTTTACCTAACCTCTACCGAATCATATTGAATATGTTATAAAAAAGATGTTTGAAATAACTCTTTTCTCTTTAAGTACGTTATGAAAAAAAACTTGCTATCTGAATGTCATTATATTTCTTCTTCTTTTTTTTTAATATACAATTATTCTCACTCTGAGTAACTTCTTTCCATTTTGAAACTTTGTTAAATGTAAGGCTTGGTATTTGTATTTTCCTTTTTCACAAAGTTGTACCTTTTATAAGGGCTGTGGATCTGAAAGTTTATTGATTGTTGGATGCCTATCCTTAGTTTTTACTAGTTTAGAGCTATACTAAAAGTGAATCATACATGGCATGACAATGTGTGGGTACTGCAGCAGAGTAAAATAATCTTGTAAATTTTAAAAATATTTATGTTAATCGGATCGGCGCACACGGCCGATATTAGTTATTGTTGTTGTTGTTGTTGTTGTTGTTGTTGTTGTTGTTGTTGTTGTTGTTGTTATTTTTATAGTTATTATTATTATCATCATTATTATTATTATTATTATTATTATTATTATTATTATTATTATTATTATTATTATTATCATTATTATTTTACAAAAGCAAACGTCGGTCCAAGCGAGACCTCTTCCGTCTCAACAACTTGTACTTGAGATTTGCTAAAAGTATTGATTAAAAAAATCAGATCACACAATAATAAAAGAGCTCAAAATGAAAGCTCACAACATATGAGATTCAATACTGTAGATCTAGACCATATCTCCCTCTCTTCCTTCATGTTTATCTTTTTTTTCTCACATGAATATAGTGTAAGAGAGAAAGAGATAGAGAGGGAGAGAGAGAGAGAGAGAGAGAGAGAGAGAGAGAGAGAGAGAGAAAGACAGAGAGAGCAAGGGGGAGAGATGCAAAGAGAGACATAGAGAGACAGAGAGAGAGACAGAGAGATACAGAGAGAGAGCAAGGGGAAGGGAGACAAAGAGAGACAGAGAGAAATCAGGAAGAGAGAGACAAAAGAGACAGAGAGAAATCGAGGAAGAGGGAGACAAAAGAGACCGAGAGAGACAGAGGGAGAGAGAGAGCTACACAGAGAGAGAAAGCAAGAGGGAGAGAGAGACAAAGAGAGGCAGAGAGCAATCGAGGAGGAAAGAGAGAACAAGAGAGATAGAGTCAGAGGGGGGAGAGAGAGAGAAAGAGAGAGAGAGAGAGAGAGAGAGAGAGAGAACAAACTCCTATTCTTCAAATTCATAGCATCCCTCCCAGTTCGCAATAATTAGTTTCACTCACAACCACCCATCCCTCCCAGTGACATTTGCTTGAGGGTGATTATAATCTTTCGCCTTCAAAAGGGCAGAAGAGTAATGTAAGACGTTGAGCCTTCAAATTGTGGTTCTGATAAAACCTAGCAGAGTATCATTCTAGAGACAGGTAGCTCAGATCATGTAGGCAGTGTTACACCGGTATGATTTAGGATGCTCGTGCTGGTTTCGGCAATGTTCGGTTCCTGAAAATCGATTATATATGTAGTACGTTTTTATTTTTTTTTTTTTTTTGGTCACCAAACACTTCATGATCGATACTTAATATCCCTTTAAAGTTTTATTTTACAGAGAGTCATGTTTGGCGTTATAGAAGACAAGGGAAGTTGTTTTTTTTTTTTTTTTTTTTTTTTGTATTAAAGACATAGTTTACATTAACAAAACAGCAAAACTTACATGCAAAGAGGAAAAAAATATCCAAAAAAAGAGCATCCGCTAAAAGCATGAGGGATCCATACATGATTTACACTACTTAAGGTATTCGATTTATTATTTAATCGAATTCTTCATGAAACGATCGAGTCTATACTCTCGATAACCTCCGTTGATATGTTGCTAGGGATGGTTTTCTAATTATAAAATATTCCCCAATTGCAGGAGCTTGTGTCAAGTAAATCGTGGTTTTGCATAAGCTGTAACAAAAATCCATTTGCTATGCTAGAAAGACCAAGAGATTGTCCACGGCGGGGGAGTGGGCTGAGTGTAAGGCTCGGGGTGGTAATGGTCCATCAAGTCAGAACAGTGTCGGTAACATTACAGGCTTATAGTCTTATGGCTCATCACTTCCATGGATCCTTGGGACAGCTTTACTTCCTTCTAGGTTCACATATTCTTGACCCTTGGAGATCTTAAACCACGATCTATCTGTCTTTTTTATTCTGCCATTCTCTCTCTCTCTCTCTCTCTCTCTCTCTCTCTCTCTCTCTCTCTCTCTCTCTCTCTCTCTCTCTCTCTCTCTCTTTCTCTGTCCATGTCTCTCTCTCTGCTCTGTATGTCTCTCTCTGTCAAGCTCTCCGTCCCTGGCTACATGCCCGTCTGTCTGTCTACCTGTCTGTTTGACTGTCTGTCTCTCTCTCCCCCGCTGCAGCGTCAATTTCTATGTGTCTGTCTCTCTGTCTGACTCTCTCTCTGTCTGTCTCTCAGTCTGTCTGTCTGTCTGACTCTCTCTCTCTCTCTCTAAAGCGTCAATTGCTCTGTGTCTGTCTCTGCCTCTCTCTATCCTCCGCTGTAGCGTCAATTTCTCTCTGTCTATCTCTGTCTGTCTGTCTGTCTGTCTGTCTGTCTGTCTGTCTGTCTCTGTCTCTCTGTCTCTCTCTCTCTCTCTCTCTCTCTCTCTCTCTCTCTCTCTCTCTCTCTCTCCCTCCCCCCCCCCCCCCGGTGTAGCGTCAATATCTCTGTGTCTATCTCTGTGTGTCTCTCTCTCTCTCCCCTGCTGTAGCATCGATTTCTCTGTGTCTGTGTCTGTCTCTCTGTCTCTCTTTCTTCTCCGCTGTACCGTCAATTTCTCTGTCTCTGTCTCTCTCTTCTCCGCTGTACCGTCAATTTCTCTGAGTCTGTCTCCATTTCTTTCTCTCTCTCTCTCTCTCTCTCTCTCTCTCTCTCTCTCTCTCTCTCTCTCTCTCTCTCTCTCTCTCTCTCTCTCCCTCTCTCTCCCCCGATGTAGCGTCAATTTCTCTGTGTCTGTGTGTTTTTCTCTCTTCCCCGGTATAGCGTCAATTTCTCTGTGTCTGTCTCTGTCTCTCACTCTCCCCCCCTAGAACGTCAATTTCTCTGTGTACGTCTCTGTCTCTCTCTGTCTCCTCAGCTATAGCGTCATTTTCTCTGTGTCTGTGTCTGTCTGTCTCTTTCATTCGCTCTCTCTCCCTCGCTGTAGTGTCAATTTCTCTGTGTCTGTCTTTGTCTCTATCTCTGCCTCTCTCCCTCTCCCCCTGTAGCGTCAATTTATCTGAGTCTGTCTCTCTGTCTCCCTCCTCCATTGTAGCGTCAATTTCTCTGTCTCTGTCTCTCTGTCTCTCTTTCCCCCCGCTGTAGCGTCAATTTCTCTGTGCCTGTCTGTGTTTCTCTTTATCAAATATACCTGTCATTAACTCGTACTTCGCTGAAGTTAATACATCTTTGCCTATAGATAATTATGATCCTTGGAATATCACCCTGTAGAGATGCATTTTTCTCTCTATCACTGTATTATATATCATATACTTCTTTCGTATATTCCTTTTGCCCGTCGATCCTAGATTCATTGAGCATCTCTCGACTCTTTCTCTTCCCCGACAATTTATCTCCCCTCTCCTCGTTCTTCTCCCAACTAAATCCCTCATCCCCATTTTTCTACACCGTAATCAGGGAAAAGATTCTCCCCCTCCTATTTTCTGCCTTCTCCAAATCTCCTGTGTCCCCTCAGCTCCGCGGTTTCTTTGCGCGTGCTAGTGTGAGCCCTTGTAGAGCTTCAAGAAGTCGACAAGGCGACGCGGCGGTCGTGCCTGCTTCTCTCTCTCTCTCTCTCTCTCTCTCTCTCTCTCTCTCTCTCTCTCTCTCTCTCTCTCTCTCTCTCTCTCTCTCTCTCTCTCTCTCTCTCTGTTTTTCCGTGTCTCTCCAGAGAACCAGTCTGGTTAGCTGGCTGATGCCCTGGCAATAGAAAACTTCTCCACACGGGTTAATTCTTCCTTCTTCCTGTCGAGATCACCTCCCACTGGTCTTAAATCTTAAAAAAACCAAACCGTATGTGAAATTATGTTTACTCTTGCTATAGTTAGACCAGTGACCATTCGACAGAACTGTCGCTAGAGACAGCTGTAAAACTGCCTGTTTCTGATATTCCGTGTGATTCCTCTTGTTGAAAAAGACACTTACGAGCATATTACATATCACTTTACCGCGCATTTGTCTGCGGTGTAAACACTTTGAGTGATTGCTGCTCACGGACGCATGCTTTGCGGTCTCTGCTCACGGCCTGTGGAGTAGTTTTCCGTGATGACATTGGACTGTCGTGGTAATCCAGGAAGGTAAGCCACAACTATGGAATTTCTTTATGGATTCCAAACCTCCCGCCAAGTATCCAGTGAGTGTATTTATTTATTTTTTTCTTTTATCGAAGAGACAGATACTTTTTAATGAACCGAAAATGTTTGTACAGACTGTCATCTGCCAACTCTCGCCCGTTCTATCATTTGGCCGACACACTTTCTGCTCCTTGTTTTTAATCGATGCGTCGGGAATTGATGCCAACTTGGCCTATCAGTAAACAATTTCTATTTCTGTTTTAAAACTGTGCAAGTCTTGCCTTTGCCTCTCTACTGAACATAATTATACAACACCATTACTTCACCGAATCAAATACACATACCAAACCTTGTTTCTAAATTCTATTCTCAGCCATAACAGCAATTTAGCATTTGAACCGCCTTTATTGTTCAGATGCGACAAATTAACTTCCGAGGCAGCGGACTTTTGCTTTTGTGTTGATTTTCTCCGTTTATAGCTTTTTTTTATGCCATAGCGGGTTTAAGAGCTAAAAGCAGAATCAATAAAAGAATCAATACCTGTCAGAGTTGTGAGTCTGGGCGGGATTGTGGGACTGCCCGAACACTTGCTGGGTGTGTTTTTGTTATGACTGTTTCAGAGCTCTTACACAGATTTGTTCTTGGTGAGGAAATAGTTTTGTTTATAGGCCTACCTAAAATGAAACAAGAGTCAACAATTCGTCGATGAGCACAACTGTTTGGAATGGTGTTTGGAATAATGAATGTCCGTAAGGTTTAAACATAAGACTAGACTAATAAAATAAATGAATGTTAGAATTACAAGGTTCAATGAAATGCTAGCACCGCAAAAACTTTTTCTAGGCTTATAATTATCAGCGTAATTAGAGGGAAAAAAATACCAGACTAAACTCACACAGGCGTACATGGGCTACCTCGTGTTTATCATATTGCCGCAAAGAACATTT
>JAWDGP010001755.1:517500-532500 GCA_033675545.1 Elysia crispata
TTGAAGTTCCAGGAGAAGCAGAGGAAGTGAACCAACAAAGGGTAAAGTTCAAAGTAGCTGTTACAAAGCAGCAGTTGAATAAAATACAACGAGTCGAAAGGAAAACAAAACAAAAGTGGATGACTGGAGGTGTTATAAAAGTCATAGAAAAAAAGAGGAAAGAAAAAATAATAGGCAAAAATACGATACGAAACATTGCATAAGGAAATAAATTTTTTAAAAAATATGATGAAGCCAAAAAGAGAGTGGTATTTATGACAAATGTGGAAAATTCGATCTATATCACAAAATACTGAACATAATATGTACGGTAACATTGAATAAATTCCTTGAAAGAAAACCTGCTTATCCGCAGGATACATAAAGTATAAGAGAAAAGAAAAAACAAACAAACGGAAACATCATTAGGAAAAAAAACAACCTAGGCAGATAGGCAGGATATATAAGAACATTTTTTGAAAATCACATTTAGGATTACAACTTTGCTGTTCCACTGACCATGAATGATGAGATTCGGGCAGCAATAAGAAAGATGAAATTAGGCAAAGCAACAGGCCCATACAGCATATCAGTGGAATGTTAAAAGCACTCGAAGAACAAGGAGGAATTGATAAAATCACAACATTTCTCCATCAGAATCTTCAAATCTATATTTATTGCACCGCCAAAGAAACCAGGAGCAACAGAGTGTGAATTACTTAGCACAAACAGCCTTATATCGCCAAAATACTTTGAAGAACAATCACGATACGAGTCAGAAACAAAATTAAAAACAAGGATAGCAGAATAACAGTGTGGCTTTGTGGAGGGACAAGGTTCACAAATGCTATCTGCATCCCTCCGAACTATAATGAACGAGCTCAGGTAGTACAAAAAGAGGTATATCTGTGGTACAGTGTCTACAACAACGAATTTGATAGAGTGTGACATGATGAGATAATCACACAACTAACCCAGAAGAAGATAGATGGAAAAAATCTAAAGGTAATTAAACAAATTTATTGGGAACAGACAGATGAGAGTTGATGGGGAAATTGACTAATTAAAAAAAAAATCAAAGCGTGGTGTCAGACACGGATGTTTGCTTTCGCCCACACCTTTTTCTATCCCTACAATGAATTAATTGTGCGCAACCAATAACGATACCCAAGAATTAAAGCAGGGAGGCGCAACGTAAACAACTTGAGATACGCTGATGACAACGGAGATGAACTCAAGCAAATTGATCAATTCAAATACTTGGGTTCTTTAATATCAAGCGATGGACGAACAAAGCTGAAATTGCATCAAGAATAGCGCAAGCTAAAATGAGTTTCAGAAGAATAAAATCAGTATTAACAAATAAATATATCTCTATCCACTAAAGAAGAAGAGGCGAGGAGTGCTACATTCCACTCATTCTGATGTATGGATGCGAGGCTAGGACAATTTTAAAACAACGACAAAGAAAATTGAAAGTAACAGAAATGTGCTTCCTGCGGAGATGGCTACGAATCTCATAAACTTCAAAGACATCAAACGAATAGTGTTAGGAGAAGTTGACACAACAAGATCACTCATAAATAGGAAAACTAAACGCCAGGCGATCTCATTGTTTTGACCTCGCAATGAGAGAAACTGGAACATCCTATGACAGCTGGAATGATCGAAGGAAAACGCAGCAAGGGAAAATAGCGAGAAAAGAAATGGTGTTGGATGGACTAGCAAAGTGGCTAAATGTAGGACGAGTGACAGATGCGCTAAAGGCAACGGCGGATCGAGATGTATGAAAGGTCATTATTGCCTAACTTAAGAGTTGGGCACCTGATTGAATAACACGGTAATGTGTGCTTAAAAAGATCTTTAAACAGATTTGGATTCTTTCAAAATCAGCTGACTATTCTTATTAAGTATAGTCCGAAATAACCAAAAGTTTGCTTCGGCCGTTCATTGATCTGACTTCAATGGCCACTACTTCACTTGTGACAGGCTCAACACAGGCTGGCATTATGCTTATGACTTTACCTTAAGGATTACTGAAAAATCTAGGTTTCACATTCAAATAATTTTTGTATGCCGTTGAGAGATAGTCATTATTATAAATTCTCTTTCTCTATACTTATTGCATGAGTCAGTTTTTCATTATGTAATATTTTTCAAGAAACATAATGGGATTTTAATGAACTTTAAATAGTAACAACTTGGGTTCTTAAAACTTCTTATCCATACATCTCTTTACACCCAAAACGTTACTATTAAATATTAGCTTCATACTGATACTGTGTTTTAACCAGTAATCGGTTCTTGCTTCCTTGATGTTTGTGTTTCCTAAATGCTATAACTTCACTGCTATCAGTGTTACAGAACATCCCTACATCAAATGAAATGCTTCCCTACGCTCGAAAGGAAAAAAAATCTCCTTTTCACTCTTACCAAGACGTGTCGGAGAAGAAAGGGAAAAAAAAGCTTTTCGAATTTTGAGCTAGATAAGTGTTGAGTTCTTCAAAAACTGACAAAAGAATTCAGTTCACGTTGTTGTTCAGACCAATCTGATCTCCCCCCGCCCCCCTCTCCGCCAGGCTCTGCCAATAATTGCTCCGGAAATGCTCTACACAAAGTCTGAAGCGCTTCAGTCGCACGACGCTCACTGAGTCACTCGAGCAATGGTTCAATAGTTCGGCTTTTTAAACTGTTTCTCAAGTGTATCGCCATTTATGATAGAAGTTAAGATTCGCGTTGCACCAATCTGGTGTTAAGCGGTGCCTATCTTTAACATGGTTAGTATTTAGAATACTTTCATTGCTTTGGTATAGTGGTAAACTTGTCATGCTGATGATGAAGATCTGTTGAAACTATTCGGTATTTGAATAAACTTAATATAAATCCCTTAAATACAATGTACGTATGGTTATGATGTCCAGTAGTTTTGCTAAATACGTCCATTACTTTAAATGTGCATAAGAATTTCTTACATTGAAAATAAAAAATAATGTGGCCCTAATGTTTAGCCCAACAAAAAGCGATGTATTTTCCTCCACACATATTGTTAGATTTTGCTATGAGAAAATATTGTGGGCAATATATAAAAACGGGCTTTAGCATATGCTGATCATCGCAAGTTAGCTTCACTTGTAATGAACTCTACTCTTCATTCGGCAACTGCTTAGAATGTATCAGTTATGGTCCAGCTCTGGTGATTACTAAATTGGATGAAAAATGAAGCCGCCAGCCTCGGCTTTGGTAGCTCTGCCCAAATAACATGAAGAATAATTGTGCCAATTAAACGAAAATTTGGATATTTTAATTCCATCTGCGCAGAAAACGGGTTCTGCAGAACCTGCAGCTGGGGCAAAGAATATTTTTTGCGCTTTATGAATGGATCAGAGCGGAAGGTAAAGACAAAGTCATCGTATTCGGAAACATTGTATTTTTCGGGCACTGGACACTTCAGATGTTTATAAGATATTGAGGCTATTATTTAAAAAAAACTGACAGTTTCTTTGCTCCCTCCAAAGCCAAACTTTTAGAGATTATGAAGAAAGAAGTAGGGAGAAATAGTGTGATATTTCATATGTTTTTTTTTAAACTAAAGACAGTCAAAGGTGAAAGCTGTGGTACCTTTGTATCAACGCAAATTTTACATGAAATATTAAAGTTCATTCACAACGTTTATCACTCGCTAATAAAAGGTTTGCCTCCAAAGTTGATCTTTTTCTTGATTAGTGTCAATCTCGAGATGCGGAAAACTCTATGCAGATGATTTAGAGTGAGTAACTAGACCTAGGGAGCGGTTAGTCAGCTCTAACTAGTTCTCGCTAGGATTCTTTTGCACTTGTTGGTACATTTTTTTTTACTGTTTCATTCTATTTAGATTAAAAGGAAAAAAAGAAAATCGTCGATGCTGTGGGATTATAAAGTTCGCCCTGATAATCCGCACAGACATCGTGGGTTTTACCACCGCTCTTTCTCCTCTGTCTCTCTAACTCTCTGTCTCTGTCTGTCTGTCTGTCTGTCTGTCTCTCTTTCTCTCTCTCTCTCTCTCTCTCTCTCTCTCTCTCTCTCTCTCTCTCTCTCTCTCTCTCTCTCTCTCTCTCTCTCCCTCCCTCTCTCCCCCCCCCTTTTTTACACACACCACACATACATAAACTTGATGCTTGAGTTTATGACTTATCTATTCTGTTCCATCCCGCCCGACGGGGGCGGAAGAACTGTTTCGGTTTCTGTGATCATTTTCTTATTGACAAACATAATAACATACTTAAACGAAAGAAAAAAAAATCAAAATAAGGAGATAACTAGGTAAATCATAACAGGAAAAAATTTTATTTTTACATCTAGCGGCTAAAGAAAATAAACAACTGTTTGAGAACTCGGATGGTAAAGGCCTAGACTAAGTCCAAGAAAATATGATAAACATAAGCGATAATTGAGCAGACAGCATGAGGTGACACTAGTAGTGACTCGACTAACATGGTCAGGGTTTGTGACAGGAAGAACGGAGCTCACAGCATGAGGTGACACTAGTAGTGACTCGACTAACATGGTCAGGGTTTCTGACAGGAAGCACGGAGCTGACAGCATGAGGTGACACTAGTAGTGACTCGACTAACATGGTCAGGGTTTGTGACAGGAAGCACGGAGCTGACGGCATGAGGTGACACTAGTAGTGACTCGACTAACATGGTCAGGGTTTGTGACAGGAAGCACGGAGCTGACAGCATCAGGTGACACTAGTAGTGACTCGACAAACATGGTCAGGGTTTGTGACAGGAAGCACGGAGCTGACGGCATGAGGTGACACTAGTAGTGACTCGACTAACATAGTCAGGGTTTGTGACAGGAACCACAGAGCTGACAGCATGAGGTGACACTAGTAGTGACTCGACTAACATGGTCAGGGTTTGTGACAGGAAGCACGGAGCTGACAGCATGAGGTGACACTAGTAGTGACTCGACTAACATGGTCAGGGTTTGTGACAGGAAGCACGGAGCTGACAGCATGGGGTGACACTAGTAGTGACTCGACTAACATGGTCGGGGTTTGTGACAGAAACCACAGAGCTGACAGCATGAGGTGACACTAGTAGTGACTCGACTAGCATGGCCAGGGTTTGTTACAGGAAGCATGGAGCTGACAGCATGAGGTAACACTATTAGTGACTCGACTAACATGGTCACGGTTTGTGACAGGAACCACGGGGCTGACAGCATGAGGTGACACTAGTAGTGACTCGACTAACATGGTCAGGGTTTGTCACAGGAAGCACGGAGCTCACAGCATGAGGTGACACTAGTAGTGACTCGACTAACATGGTCAGGGTTTGTGACAGGAACCACGGGGCTGACAGCATGAGGTGACACTAGTAGTGACTCGACTAACATGGTCAGGGTTTGTGACAGGAAGCACGGAGCTCACAGCATGAGGTGAGACTAGTAGTGACTCGACTAACATGGTCAGGGTTTGTGACAGGAAGCATGGAGTTGACAGCATGAGGTGACACTAGTAGTGACTCGACCAACATGGTCAGGGTTTGTGACAGGAAGCACGGAGCTGACAGCATGAGGTGACACTAGTAGTGACTCGACTAACATAGTCACGGTTTGTGACAGGAAGCACGGGGCTGACAGCATGAGGTGACACTAGTAGTGACTCGACTAACATGGTCAGGGTTTGTGACAGGAAGCACGGGGCTGACAGCATGAGGTGACACTAGTAGTGACTCGACTAACATGGTCAGGGTTTGTGACAGGAAGCACGGAGCTGACAGCATGAGGTGAGACTAGTAGTGACTCGACTAACATGGTCAGGGTTTCTGACAGGAAGCACGGAGCTGACAGCATGAGGTGACACTAGTAGTGACTCGACTAACATGGTCAGGGTTTCTGACAGGAAGCACGGAGCTGACAGCAAGAGGTGACACTAGTAGTGACTCGACTAACATGGTCAGGGTTTGTGACAGGAAGCACGGAGCTGACAGCATGAGGTGAGACTAGTAGTGACTCGACTAACATGGTCAGGGTTTGTGACAGGAAGCACAGAGCTGACAGCATGAGGTGAGACTAGTAGTGACTCGACTAACATGGTCAGGGTTTGTGACAGGAAGCACGGAGCTGACAGCATGAGGTGAGACTAGTAGTGACTCGACTAACATGGTCAGGGTTTGTGACAGGAAGCACGGAGCTGACAGCATCAGGTGACACTAGTAGTGACTCGACTAACATGGTCAGGGTTTCTGACAGGAAGCACGGGGCTGTCAGCATGAGGTGACACTAGTAGTGACTCGACTAACATGGTCAGGGTTTCTGACAGGAAGCACGGAGCTGACAGCATCAGGTGACACTAGTAGTGACTCGACTAACATGGTCAGGGTTTGTGACAGGAAGCACAGAGCTGACAGCATGAGGTGACACTAGTAGTGACTCGACTAACATGGTCAGGGTTTCTGACAGGAAGCACGGGGCTGTCAGCATGAGGTGACACTAGTAGTGACTCGACTAACATGGTCAGGGTTTCTGACAGGAAGCACGGAGCTGACAGCATCAGGTGACACTAGTAGTGACTCGACCAACATGGTCAGGGTTTGTGACAGGAAGCACGGAGCTGACAGCATAAGGTGACACTAGTAGTGACTCGACAAAATGGTCAGGGTTTGTGACAGGAAGCACGGAGCTGACAGCATCAGGTGACACTAGTAGTGACGCGACTAACATGGTCAGGGTTTCTGACAGAAACCACACAGCTGACAGCATGAGGTGACACTAGTAGTGACTCGACTAACATGGTCAGAGTTTGTGACAGGAAGCACGGAGCTGACAGCATGAGGTGACACTAGTAGTGACTCGACTAACATGGTCAGGGTTTGTGACAGGAACCACAGAGCTGACAGCATTAGGTGACACTAGTAGTGACTCGACCAACATGGTCAGGGTTTGTGACAGGAAGCACGGAGCTGACAGCATGAGGTGACACTAGTAGTGACTCGACTAATATGGTCAGGGTTTGTGAAAGGAAGCACGGAGCTGAGAGCATGAGGTGACACTAGTAGTGGCTCGACTAATATGGTCAGGGTTTGTGACAGGAAGCACGGAGCTGACAGCATGAGGTGACACTAGTAGTGACTCGACTAATATGGTCAGGGTTTGTGACAGGAAGCACGGAGCTGACAGCATCAGGTGACACTAGTAGTGACTCGACTAGCATGGTCAGGGTTTGTGATAGGAACCACGGGGCTGTCAGCATGAGGTGGCACTAGTAGTGACTTGACTCACATCGTCAGGGTTTGTGACAGGAACCACGGGGCTGACAGCATGAGGTGACACTAGTATTGACTCGACTAATATGGTCAGGGTTTGTGACAGGAAGCACGGAGCTGACAGCATGAGGTGACACTAGTAGTGACTCGACTAACATGGTCAGGGTTTGTGACAGGAAGCACGGAGCTGACAGCATGAGGTGACACTAGTAGTGACTCGACTAACATGGTCAGGGTTTGTGACAGGAAGCACGGAGCTGACAGCATGAGGTGACACTAGTAGTGACTCGACTAACATGGTCAGGGTTTGTGACAGGAAGCACCGAGCTGACAGCATGAGGTGACACTAGTAGTGACTCGACTAACATGGTCAGGGTTTGTGACAGGAACTACAGAGCTGACAGCATGAGGTGACACTAGTAGTGACTCGACTAACATGGTCAGGGTTTGTGACAGGAACTACAGAGCTGACAGCATGAGGTGACACTAGTAGTGACTCGACTAACATGGTCAGGGTTTGTGACAGGAAGCACGGAGCTCACAGCATGAGGTGAGACTAGTAGTGACTCGACTAACATGGTCAGGGTTTGTGACAGGAAGCACGGAGCTGACAGTATGAGGTGACACTAGTAGTGACTCGACTAATATGGTCAGGGTTTGTGACAGGAAGCACGGAGCTCACAGCATGAGGTGAGACTAGTAGTGACTCGACTAACATGGTCAGGGTTTGTGACAGGAAGCACGGAGCTCACAGCATGAGGTGAGACTAGTAGTGACTCGACTAATATGGTCAGGGTTTGTGACAGGAAGCACGGAGCTCACAGCATGAGGTGAGACTAGTAGTGACTCGACTAACATGGTCAGGGTTTGTGACAGGAAGCACGGAGCTCACAGCATGAGGTGACACTAGTAGTGACTCGACTAATATGGTCAGGGTTTGTGACAGGAAGCATGGAGCTGACAGCATGAGGTGACACTAGTAGTGACTCGACTAACATGGTCAGGGTTTGTGACAGGAAGCACGGAGCTCACAGCATGAGGTGACACTAGTAGTGACTCGACTAACATGGCAGGGAGCATGGATCAAAAAGGTGTGCTCGACAGTAAGGGTCGATAATGAAGCTGACGATGAAGTTTTGATAATTTTAGTAAATGATATGGATGAAGATAATGATGATGCGGTACATTTAAAAAGGTAGGATGATTATAATAAGTAGATACGTTGTATGATGATGATTATGATGATGAGGATGAATATTTGTGATGAAGATGATGATGATGGTTTTGATGATGATGAACATTAAAATGATGATACAATAAATTTACAAATTTAAAAATGAGGATGATAAGTAGATACTTCTGTTATGGCGATGGCGATGATGATGATGATGATGATGATGATGAAGAAAACTATATGATTATGATGATAGCGATGATAGTTGAAATAACAAAAAGTGTTGATGATAAAAGAGCTTAAAAATATAGTAATAGTTCAGTAAAAAGTATCATTGCGAAGTAATGTACTTAATGTTGGCGAGAAGTACGAATATAAAAATGATGATGTCATGGTTTGGTAGAACTTATTTGAGACTCAATGCAAATTTTTAGATAGATATAAAAAAAAATTCTTAAAAATTTGATGAAATGGAAATTCTTTTTTTTTTCCTGAAGAAAAAAGGTTATTTTTACTTCATAATGAACAGTCCACGCGTAGTTCTAATCCAATCGGCAAAAAATTGCTATCAGATTTTTTTTAAATCTATGAACGCGAATGTCACGGCATGAAATATAAATCAGATCAGGTTGAGAACACCATAAAAGGAAAAACATTGATGTAATTCCATGAAAAGAGAAAACATTTTCTTCACAGTCACAAGATCTAGAGTGATTGGCGCCTGCATTGTTATAATACATTCAACCTCATCCTTGTTACTATTACCACTTCCAACAACAAAAAAAGAGGGCTCTTCATATTTTCCTTTAAAATAAATTGAGCAAAACAAGACGATATCGAAGTTTTGTGCCTATTGCAAACAACACTACCAAATACCAAAATATATCTCGCTCCACTTTCCTACTCAAAACCTCAAAACCATCCCTTTCCGCTCTACCCACAATATCCGAGCCGTATCAACCACTCAAACAGCATGCAATCAGAAACACTTGAGTTAAAAGCGGCTTCACAATATTTTTTCCCTTCAATCGCCGTCCTGTTTTTCCACGCATAAGCATCCACCTAAACGCTCTGTCAAGTATCACTTTCATTCTCTCCTTCAAGCTCAGAATAATATTCTTCCTCCGATAAAACTGATTCTTTCCTTCCGTGGCCTGCGAGAATACATATTATTTTTCTCTTTCTCCTTGTTCTCATCCCTTTGTAACTCTCTCTCTCTCTCTCTCTCTCTCTCTCTCTCTCTCTCTCTCTCTCTCTCTCTCTCTCTCTCTCTCTCTCTCTCTCTCTCTCTCTCCCCCTCCGTCTGCCTGTCTGTCTGTCTGTCTGTCTGTCTCTCTCTCTCTCTCTCTCTCTCTCTCTCTCTCTCTCTCTCTCTCTCTCTCTCTCTCTCTCTCTCTCTCTCTCACTCTCTCTCTCTCTAATTTCCGTCCTGTGAGAGACACCCTCACAGCGAGCGCTAATGTTTAACTCCTTGACCAAGAGACCGCCCCTGCCTCGTCTGTCGTCCGTGATGGTCGCGGTATCGATCTGACAAGAGAGCGCGCTCACACTTCTGGATGTCCCACTTCACACACAAGCAGGGCATCTTCCGAACCTGCTGGCCCATGCAGTCATGTGCCAAATAAGGCAGTTAAGGACAGTTACAGATTTACAGTTAAGGACAGTTACAGATTTACTTACAAAATGAGTATACATGTTTTATGTTTTAAGGGCTTATATAATGTTTTGTACAGTTATTTTTTTTATTACATAACCTAACAAGGCGTGTCTTAAAAGTTATCTGAAAATGCGATCATAGTGAAGGAGAGAAAAGAGCTGACAGGCTTACATATAACAACATTACCAGCATCACTAAATCTCCCGAGGCAAACAATAATGCAGTACAGCAATTTTAATCAGATGTAGTAGATCAAAATAGTCTGTACCTCCTTTGGATACTGCTTAACAAAAATGAAAAAAAAAAATAATAAAAAAGCCCATGAATAGCCAATTTTTATTGATCAAAACCTGTTATAATATGACAAGCATGATTACTCGTCCAAATGAACAATTTAGGAAGACAAATTATACTACTTGGGAATCATACAACTACACTGAAGAAAAGTGAATACGTGGCGAAGACTACTATGTATGAGAGAAGTGAACCACGACAATAATATATAGATTTCTTCTGGAGCCATACATCTACATAAAACAACTTTACAACAACTCTCAAGAGCCATACAACTACATGAACTGATAAAGGGGAAAAATGGAAAAAGAAAACAAAAAAAAAAACGTTACAACAAATACAGACTAAATCCAGAGCCACAGAACTGCGTAAAGAAAATGAAAAAAAAAATGATAAAAATGTTTTTTTCAATAATACACACTTTAATAGAATTGTCTCCTCCAGAGCTACTCAGATTATAATTTTGGAAAATATATAACCTTGAAACTTTGGAATTCTTCTCAAGTTGTCATGACGTCATTCTTTAAATGAACATTTATGAAGCAAAGAGCTCAGGCAAACAAAAGAGAACTAAATCTGGGTGCAATAGTTTAAACAGCCCTAGTTTTAGTTTATCTCTCCGCAGAAAACATATAGTGGTGCTGAACTGACACACAGAGGATACAGTGTAAAGTGTTCCAAACTACCATACTGAAGAAAAGTGAACCACAACACTAAGAGTTATATCTCCTCCTGAGCCCAGCAGATATAGTGTAATGTGTTCCAAACTACCATACTGAAGAAAAGTGAACCACAACAATAACAGTTATATCTCCACCACAGTCATACCACTACATGAACAAAAAAAATACAGCAATAACTCTCAAGAGTCCTACAACTACATACAGTAAAAGAAATGGAAAAAGAAAAGAAACCAAAAAGACAACAAATATACAACAAATGCAGACTTATCTCCAGAGCCACAGAACTACATAAAGAACATTTTTAAAAATCCAATGTTTTTTTTTTTAATAACACATGTAACAGAATTGTCTCCTCCAGATCCAATGATAGTACAGTTTTGAAAGATGAAGAACCCTGAAACATAGGAATTCTTCTCATGCTGTAATGAAGACTTCTTCAAATGAAGTAAAGATCTCAAGCAAAAAAAGTAAACTAAATCTGGGTGCAATTGTTTAGCAACCCTCTTTCTAGTTTATCTCTCCACTGATATCGTATGCTCTTCCTCCATCACCGCGAACACCGTTGAGATCTAAAGTATCGTTTCCTCCATCATCACCTTTGATCCTTTTAGATTTGTAATCAGATCTTTTTTTCTGGCCTTGTGGTGTTGCAGCGCCCAGTCATAATCTTCTTTTGCTCTTCGACATTGTAAATGTAACAATATATTTATTGCAGTTAAAATCTAGATCCTAATCAGGGCATGCAACAGATAAAATCATAAAATGAACTTCTTTGTTGATTAGATTAGCCGTACAAATGAAATCATCAAAGGATATTTATAGGAATATTGATCCAAAGGATAAAATCTTAAGCGTGCAAAATTTATCCCACAGCAAATCTTGCTTGATTTATTCTTTTGTTTTTGCAAAAATTATGAAAAAAAATTACAATTTTGAAAATTTTGTCTAGATCTTCAATAATTTTTAAATCTGCATCAAGAAGTCCATATCAAATTTTCATTTAAACTGAAGTTGCAAAATTAATGCTATATTAGAAATTTGTCACTAAAAGAGTACAAAAAAAGTAAAGACCTTAGAAAGTTTGTCTACGTAAAAATTGTCCAAAAATATTTTGTATATTTTAAAAACACTTGTAGCCAATGAGCATTAAAAATCAATTGTTAAAGAAAATCCTGTCTTGATTTTTAAAAATGTTCACACTGTAATGGAAAATCCATTTTGATTGAATTATATATATATATATATATATATATATATATATATATATATATATATATATATATATGTATGTATGTATATATATAATTATTTATTTATTTATTTATTTCTTGAAAGAGTAATAAAAACATTGCATCCAAAAATATTTCAAAATGTTTCGAGAAAGAGAAAAAAAAAACAGTTTCATAATCAAATAGCTATAGAAACCTAAAATATAATAACCGCAATCAAATTTTGCTTTTCGAAACATTTTTTGTGATGGATATTGAAATAATGTTAAAGATCTAGATCTAGACTCTGGCATATTTATTAAGATCTAGGTCTATTTGCTGAGGACTAATTTAAATCCAAATTTGATTCTAATCTAGATCTAGATCTAGATTTTGACTACGAACATTGATACGACAGTTCTCAAGATTACCCTGATTTTGATTCTATGTTTTAAAATATTTTTCTTATAACTCTAATTCTCTGACTACGCTTAGATCTATGTCTAGATTTATTGATAAGTCCTCAGATTAACGCGATTTTAATTTAAGTTTGGTCAAGATTTGCATAGATCTAGATCTGCCATATAAATCCTACTAAGCTAATTACTTTCCTTTTCTGACTGATATTTCGGAGAAATATGTAATCAAATCTAGATCTAAGAAAATTCAATGTGTAGATCATTCTACATAGGTATTGCGTTTGAATAAAAACGATTGATGAAATCTTTCGATCAATATTAATCTTTGAGCTTTGAAACCTTTCTATTTCATCTAGGCAAGCCATTGAGAGAAAAAGAGTACTTTGCTTTTACTCCCTCTAAGACCTAAAGTAACCAAATAATATGACGCTTTTGTCTTAACCTGCAAGAGACCAAATTTTGTTAAAATTTAATTTTCTTTTAGTTTTTCACTCCTTTGAAAAAAGAAACATATTTTTACAATACATTTATCTTTAAAAAATAATGATAGATCGTTTTAAAAGAGTTATCTAAATCGAAAATTCGAAAACACTAGAAACATTGTTTTATATGTTATTTGATTCCTTTTAGCGAATTTGGCAAATAAAATTGAGGAATTGATTACAATAAAAATAAAATGAACTTTCAAAAGCATTTTTTGCCTAAATCCAAAACTGTTTAGTATTTTTTTTCGCCACGACACACATTGAACTTGGCAGATCAGAAATCAGTAAACTTCATCACTGTACGTTGAGTGGTTTAGGAGGAGATAGTGGACAAAGAAATCAAAATATAGATATATCATTTACAAATAATTATTGTTACAACCCTCTTTTTTATTATTAATTGCGGGCAACGTTACTAAAATTGCTTCTTCCTCTCCAGTTATTATTATTTTCACTGCTACTAATAGCATACTACAACAAAAGCAACAATTATTACTACTACTACTACAACTACTACTGCTACTACTACTGCTACTACTGCTGCTGCTACTACTACTACTACTACTACTACTACTACTACTACTACTACTACTACTACTATTATATCAATAATAATAATAATAATAATAATAATAATAAGAAGAAGAAGAAGAAGAAGAAGAAGAAGAAGAAGAAGAAGAAGAAGAAGAAGAAGAAGAAGAAGAAGAAGAAGAAGATGAAGAAGAGGAAGAAGAAGAAGAAGAAGAAGAAGAAGAAGAAGAAGAAGAAGAAGAAGAAGAAGAAGAAGAAGAAGAAGAAGAAGAAGTATTTCGAACTGCTAAAATTCGGACATTTCTCTTCTAACTTTTTTTTAGAGGAAAGATTTAGCACCCAAAATGATTTTTTCGACCTGATCCCCCATACCAGCGTTATAGATCTAGCTAAGCGTAGGGTCGCGATCTTTGAAAAAAGAAAAAAAAATAACTACTGTCTGATCCTTTATTTTGGTAGCTGGGACCCATTGGTTTGTGATCAGGTTACTAAGTCCAACGCGCCGAGCTCGGAGGTTTTTATTCCAGTTCGCTTTGGGACAAATGGGTACATTTTTGCTCTAAGATAAGTTCCAGATTGTTGAAAGCCCGGCAGTTTAAATTCTTTGAGATCTCCATATGGTTTCTATACGTTTCGCCTTGTATTAACGCACTTTTGTTGCTGCACACTGACTTGTTACTCTCTAACATTAATGAATACTTGCCAGGCCTCGTCTTAGACTCGCCATCTCTCTTTCTCTCTTCCTCTATCTCTCTTTCCTTCTGTCTCTCTCTCCTTCTGTCTGTCTATCTCTTTCTCTCTCTCACTCACTCACTCACTCTCTAACTCTCTCCTTCTGCCTCCCTCACTCTCTCTCGCTTGCTATTTCGCTTAAGATACGCTTCAAACAAATCTGTTGAGCGAATATCTTCCATTCTTTTCGGACAGACGGCGTTGACAGTCTCCAAATAGAAATCTCCTGGAGAACGTAGAACAATGTTGAAAAACGGTCTTTCTAGAATCGATCTTACCATCCTCCCCTCTGGAACATTTCATTTTCGTTCAACTTCCCTACCGGCTCTCTCTCTTTCACTCACTCTCTCTCTCTCTCTTTCTCTCTCTCACTCACTTTCTCTCTCACTCACTCACTCACTCTCTCTCCCTCACTTTCTCTCTTTCTCTCTCTCTCTCTCTCTCTCTCTCTCTCTCTCTCTCTCTCTCTCTCTCTCTCTCTCTCTCTCTCTCTCTCCCTCTTGCTCTCTGCTGTTCTTATTTGTCCCATTTCCTCCTCCTCCTCCTCTTCTTCTTCTTCTTCTTCTTCTTCTTCTTCTTCTTCTT